>VMDO01007669.1:17219-89744 GCA_007922755.1 Pedetes capensis | reverse complement strand
TGGGAGAAGGACCTGGCAACCCCCTCCCAAAAAGCAATCTGCCATTGAAAACCCTATGAACAGCAGAGAAGCACTGACAATAGTGTTTCCCCTGTTGAACAGAGGGTCGCTATGAGTCGGATACCGACTTGACGGCACCTAACAACAACAACAACAATCTTCAACTTTATAGAGTAAGACTCAATTATCTTGCAAAAGGTTTGTACCTGTTTTTTTTTTTTTTTTTTTTTTTAATGTACTGCTGGGGATTAAACCAGGTACATACTAACAAGGTACCCTGTTGTTGTTGTTAGGTGCCATCAAATTGGTATCTGACTCATAGCGACCCTCATAGGGTTTTCAATGGCTGACTGTTTCGGGATTGCTTTGGGAGTGGATTGCCAGGTCCTTCTCCCATTTTTGGGTACTGGGAATTGAACTCAGAGCTACAGAGACTGCAGAGCAGCACTCTACCAACTGAGCTAAATCCCAGCCCTAACAAAGTACTCTACCACTGTATTACATCTCTGGCCTGGGTTTGTACTTATTTATGCTCCCTTTAACAGTATATAAGAAATTCCATTGCTCCACATTTTTATAAATTCATCAAATTTTTTTGCCATAGTAAAAAACATAAGAAGAAATCTAAATAGATATCAGTGCACAATTAACTAAATGAATTATGACACAGCCTTATGGGAAAATATTTTATAACCACTAAAAATGACAGTGACAGACAGACATGGCAGTGCACAGCTATAATCTCAGCATTTGGGAGGCTGAGGCAGCAGGATCAGGAGTTTGAGACCAGCTTGGACTGCATAGTTGAGACCCTGTCTCAAAAAACAAACAAAACATTGACAAGGACAGCCAACTTTTATCAAGCTAAGTATCAGGCACTATATATATATATATGTATGTATATATGTATATATACATACACGTACACACACATATATACACATACATATATACATATATACACATGTATATATGTATATATATACATGTATGTATATGTGTGTATATATATGTATATATATGGGGTTTAGCTCAGTTGGTGGAGCGCCGCTCTGCAGTCTCTGAGGTCCTAAGTTCAATTCTCAGCACCGCAAAAATGGGAGAAGGACCTGGCAATCCACTCCCAAGGCAATCCCAAAACAGCCATTGAAAACCCTATGAGGGTCTCTATGAGTCAGATAACAACTCGATGGCACCTAACAACAACAACAATATATATACATACATATATATATATATATATATCTTCTTACGTATGTCATCTAATTTGATTACTACAGTAGTTCTATGAGGTAGATCTCATCCTATCCATGTCAGAGGTGAAGAAACAGAGACACAAAGTTATTAACTTACTTGCTTAATTTCACATTGCTGATGAACAGTGCCAAGATTCAAACTCAAGTAAGTTGACCATTGTTTTTAGGTGCTGTGGAGTCAGTGTTCAACTCATAGCGACCCTATGTACACCAGGTGAAACACTATTGTTAGTGTTTTTCTGCTACCCATAGGGTTTTCAATGGCTGATCTTTTTTGGGGGGGTGGAGAGCGAGTGGGTTACCGGGTCCTTCTTCCAAGCCTACAGCACCTGGTATTTTCAGGCAGTCCCCCAGCCAAGTACAAACCAGATCCGACCCTGCTTAGCTTCCAAGATCAGATGCCACAGTGGTATGGCTACAGGCAAGCTGACTCTGCAGCTTTTATTAAATGGTCTAAAATTAAAATTTTAAATCAAATAAAACAATCAAGAAAACCAGAAATAAATATTACGTGCAGCTAGATATCACAACAACACAAGAACCCCAAAATGCCACTATGAGAGTAGAAGCACTTTGGGAGTTGGGGCAAGTGGATCTTAGGAGCCAGGTAGGGCCATTAGCAAAAATAAATAGGGTAAGCTAAATGGAGAAAAGGCAGTTGAAAATGTAAAGGATGGTTGAAAACTCCAACATACATTCTAGAAGAAAATAGAAAAAATGGCAGAGAAGCCATATTTGTAATAGCCAAAAACCAAAAAGGTGAGGTGATTTCACATTTAAAGTAACATTAAGATAAGAATGATAAGAACAAATTCACACTGACACAGAATGATATGAAATTAAAGGACATGAAGATAATGAGCAAGGCACAAAAGCTCTCAAAAAGATAAAAGACAGGTTATTTACAAAAGATCAATAATTAAACTGGCAGTAAGAATAGATAGATTCCAGAATAAAATAAAGTAATATCTGTAAAAGGTTGAAGGAAAATAACTGTCAACTTACAATTTTATGCACAGCTTAACTTTCACTCAACTATGAAAGCAAATTAAAGACATTTTTCAGGGACGTACTAAAAGAAATACTAAAAGATGTGCTTCAGCAGGAAGGACTCTGGTTCCAGTGGAAAAGCACAAGTCACAAGAAACAACAGTGAACAGTAGTAAAATACGTCAATAAATGAAATTGATTATTAACTATGAATGATTAATATTGAGGTTACTAAACATTAAGATTCAACAGGATTTTTGACAATCGGGCAAGATGATGCTAAATTCATATGGTGAAAATAAATACACAGACTGTTGTTTTCTGGCAATGGTGGGCTAGATTATTTAAAACAACCATCCAGTTGAAAATAACTAAAAATGTTTTAAAAAATTTAATGCTAATTTGATAATAAGGAACTACCATGTAAATACTGGAAGAAAAATAGAAACAAAGAATAGTATGTGGAGTATGGAGGCCCCTTTTGCCCAGAAGGCATCAGCTGATCCTTGCAAATGTGAATTTTCATTTTGAAAGCTGAAGGAGGTGAGGGAGAAAGAACTGGAAATTCTGAATCTTCACACGTTGAGAGCTTAAAAATATAGTTGTATTTTCAGGGAATCCCTACACATTGACTAAACTGGTCCTCTTTCAGATGGGCCGCCCAAGCTGATGTCCCCTGAGAGGCCCTAGAGTACCTGAAGGACGTGGATTAAGGTGTTCCTGAGCCAGTTGTATCCTCAGGTATTTAGCAAAAACAAATGAAATCTTTTTTTCTGGGAAACTTTCATCTCAGACTCCAGGGAAACCCCACAAATAATATTTCAAAGGCAATGACTAACACACAATCAAGGATAATTGGGAACACAAGGCAATAAGTCATCATGAATGAGAAGAACAGAAACAACAGGTCTGTTAGCCTGCTGCAAAAGAAAAAGAAAAAAGAAAAAATGCAGACCCAAAGATGGACTTAAATGTGCAAGAGATGTGTTAGGGGGAATACCTGTGAGAGAGAGTGAGCATGTGGCAAGGGAGACTTGAAGAGCCATCAGACTATGATGCCGGTCTAGCCTGTGTGAAAGACGGAAGGGAGGAGAGCTGGATGGAAGAGTCCCGGATTGCAGATGTTCATTCTAATAAAAGCTTGTCAAGGCTGATAAGAAATTCTCAAACCAGAGTTGCCCATCGGAGAAGTCTTGTGTTTACCAGGAAGATATCTGCCTCAATATCCCTGCCCTGCTCAATCGTTAGCTGGAAGTGATCAAGGTACAATGTGATGGATTCAGAGCACAGCAGCCAAGGCCATTGGCCAATTACACTCCCAGGGATTAGAGATCAGAGAGGAAGAGTCTCATGGCTACCACCTTTTGCTCTGAACAATCTTTTTTCTCTCCACGGACTCAGGGAGCAGCTCTTCCTTGGTTCCCACGGGAATTTCTTTCTAAGAGGAAATTCAGAAGGTGGATGTTGTTGCTGCTGTTGTTGTTGCTGTTGTTGTTGTTGTTGTTGTTGTTGTTGTTAGGTGCCATTGAGTCAGGTCCAACTCAAGTGACCCTATATACTTATTCATAGGGTTCGCAGTGCCAGTTGTTTGGGATTGTTTCCGGAATAGACTTGCCAGGTCCTTTTCCCATCAGAAGTGGATAGGAGGATTAAATCCCATCACTGCAGTTGATTTTAAGGCTGCAATTGTCACTCTTCCCGTGGGCTTAGATTTGCCTCATCTTCAACTCTCACCTCCACTGCTAGTGAAGTCTGAGGGGTCTGAGCCCTTGATGCCACACTCTGCTGAGGCTGGATCTGTTGCACGTGTCTGCTCACAATGGCACCAGGGTAAGGGAGTAGCAGGTGGCACCCAAGTGGATCACATGGGTTGCACATATATTCCTCCACTGCAGGAGAAAAGAGTCCCTTTGCAAGTTGCTACCGAGAATCTTATGCTTAGCCATGAACTATGTGTTAATGGCCCCAACTTCTCGTTATCCTCTGCAGGACATCAATGCAATTTGGCAGTAACCAGACATATCTGCTGTCTTTGCGAGCATAGTCTCCCATCCTCCACCCCCATTTCTTTTGGATGCCTGTCTCTCTGCCACAGCTCCCTCACTGGGACATTTTTCAACATCACTACTGGTGAAAACTTTAATAATTAAGCCTCTACTTTGCATGAGGGACTATTAGTGCTTCTCCTACAGAGCAGGATAGCATCCTCTTTGTCCATCTGGCAGTGCAAAAAAACCATCTCAACTCCCCACTTATCATCTATTTTCTTGGATTATTTCTGTCGTCACTTGTGTTAGTCCAGGTTCTCCAAGAAGCAGACACTAAAGTGGGATTAGACATGGAGGAACTTATTAGGGGAAATGCCTGTTGGGGAAAATGGGGAGATGGCCAAGGGATTTGGAAGGTGGCATCATAGTGTAACACACTTCTGGCCTCTGTGTAGAAGAGAAAGAAGGAAGTTTGGATGGAAAAGTCTTAAATGTTGGAGACTCCGTGGGCCAAAGTCAACTGTCAGAAGAGTCCCATGTCTCCTAAAATCAAGCATCCTCAGACTCCTTGCTGTGTTCAGTCAATAGGTGGAAGCAGCCTGTGGAAGACATGCTTTCCACATGAGTGTGGTCATAAATCAGAGCACAGCAGCTGGGACCATGAGCGATGAACGCTCCCTGAAGTCAGAGATCTACAAGGTGCATTTTCATGGTTGCCACAACAGACATTGCAGATATGGACTTCTCAGGTGCATGTCATAAAACAACTAATTTCATGTATTAAGAAGTAAAAGACTACCTTGGAAAAATCTGCAGGGAATCAGGATCTATAAAATACATTAACATAGAAACAATTAGAATTTCTAAAATGAAGAACTCTAAAACTGAAATTAATTAGTCACATGTAGTTTGACAGCACACTAGAAAGAGCTAAAGAGAAAATTAATGAGCTAGATATTGGTCAGAAGAAATTATCTAGAATGCAACAAAGAAGACTAAAATATTTTTTAAAGACGTTAAAAGACAGAAGATGGAATGACATATAGTGTACATTTAGTAAGATCAGTCTGGGTAACACATTAGGACCCTCTCTCAAAACAAACAAACAAAGAAACAAGAGGCTTGGGGCATAGTTCTGGGGTCAAACACAGGCCAAACATGCAAGAAGTCCCGTGTTCCACTCTAGCACTGCAAAAAAATAAATACAACAAAAGAAAAATGATCCCCTCTGGGGAGCCAGAGAAGATGAAGGAATGAAGAACACAGCAACCTGTAAATCTGTGGCTAAATCTGGCAAACATTGACTGTATAAACCAATAATTATGTCTCTGGGAATTAAAAAATAAACAATAGAAATGCATGTGGTATATCTACAGAGGCCAATTTGGCTTTATCTATCAAAATTATAAATGTACAAATACTTTGGTTTAGCAATCCCACTAAGAATTCTAGGAATTTATTTGAAAGTTACATATTTCGTATTGTAACTTGTCTTCACAAGTGTTCTGATTACAAGCAAGAGTACATCAGGTATGTGCACACTTAATAGAACTAACAGAATTCTGAAATTGTGAAATTCTTTCAAATTCTTTGAGTTTTCCTGGTTCTATCTGTGTTTTCCTCCACTAGATATATAACTAATGCTGTTTCTAAATGCTTTAAATTGAATCACAATTTAAATGCACTGAAAAACTGTGTTATTTAGCAATTCCATGACAAATTATTCCATGAAATAAAAAATCTTTTTATTACAAACAAAATAGCTTCTGATTTATCTGTTTTTCAATTGCAAAAAATAGTCATTTTGAAGTAGACTGCATTTTAAAAGCTTTTAAGCTACTTACTTGAAATCAAAATAAATTTTCCCTAAAAAGTTTTATTACCAATGATTATATTCACAATCTTAAGAAAGTTGATTTAATCCACAATGAGTTGAAATGATCTACATTTATCATAAAAATATCATATCATATGATAAAAATATCACTAAAAAGCAACATTTATTATTTCCAGAAAATTGAAAATGAAGGAGAAAAAAGACTTTTTCTTCAATGTCAGTGTCTCGGGAAAAGAGGGTAAAAACCGCGTAGATTACACAATTAGAAGAGAAGACAAAGTGAAGAGACAACCTACAGAATAGGAGGTCCGATAGGGGATTAATATCTAGAATATATGAAGAGCTCAAAAAATTAAACACCAAACAAGCAAAGTATCAAATCAAACAATGGGCAAAAGAGCTGAACAGAGGCTTCTCATACGAAGAAATACAAATGGCCAAAGTCATGTGAAAAAAAGGTCAACATCCTTAGCCATCGGGGAAATGCAAATCAAACGCTGAGATACCATCTCACTCCAGTAAGACAAACAAAAACAGACAAACAACAACAAAACAGACAACAAATGCTGATGAGGATCGGGGAGAAAGTCACCCTTATATACTTCTGGTGGGAATGCAGGTTTGTGTAGCCACTATGGAAATGTATATGGAGGTACCTGGAAAAACTAAAAATAGAACTGCCATATGACCTGCGTATCCCACTCCTGGGTATATATGTGAAGGAGTATAAGTCTATATACCATAGAGATACCTGCTCATCCATGTTTATTGCGGCGTTATTCACAGTAGCAAAGATACGTGATCAACCTACATGTCTGTCAACAGATGAGTGGATAAGGAAATTGTGGTATATATACACCACAGAATTTTATTCAGCTATAAAGAAGGATAAAATTATGACATTTGCTGCAAAATGGAACTAGAGATCATCATTTTGAGCAAACTGAATCAGATCCAGAAAGATAAATATCACATGTTTTCTCTCATATGTGGATATTAGACCTCAATATATAGTCATTATTAAAACAAAAAAATCATGAAAGCAGACAGGATTTAAGTAGGGAAAGATAATGGACTAAAGAAAAGGGAGAGAGGGCAAGAAGAAAGGATAATGGGAGAAAAAATATATCACGTGTCTTGCCCTTATGGCAAAAAATCAGGATGTACATACATACATAGATATACTCACAAAAAAGACATGCAAGTATAAAGGAGACCATTGGTGGGGAGTGAGGGGAAGTGAGAGGAGGGTCCTGAGAGGAGGGTCCTGAGGCTAAGTGAGAAGTTAACATGAGCAATGTACAATGAAACACATGTATGGAAATGTCATAATGAGATCCATTAAGTTGTGCGTTAAAAACTACTAATAAAAAAGGTTTTAAAAAAAGAAGTGGATATATAAAGAATGGAACATATCTAGGCTATGTGAAATTGAAAAAAAACCTAACATGAGTTAAAGTTAGTTAATGAAATCAATTTAATAAAAGTATTTACAAAGACTACATTATATTGGTCATTGGAATACTTTTTTTGCACATTGGTTCAAGGCCATTGGCCATTATTTGGGGAGGTATTTTAAGAAATAATCTTTATGAATCTCTTTGCTTTACTTGTGCATAATTGTTGTGGTGGTGGTTGTTTATGATATCCTAGTGTCTTCTTCATTGGAACCATTAGGAAAACATTGTCATTAAAAGTTATTCTTTCCCTGAGGGGGAAAAAAATGAAGACAAAAAGAGATTTGTATAGAACTCTGGGCCCTTCTAAGACCTTTCAAATTTTATGGAAAAATCATAAAATTTATGATTTCCTTTTTCCTTGGAAAAAATGTCCAACATCAGAATACTTTTGCTTTAAATTCATAATTAGTGTCATTGCTGGTGTACAAACGGAATCTAAGAAAGAAAAGGAAGAAATCGGGTATGGTGGCACACAACTGTAATCCCAGTGACTCAAGGCAGAGACAGAAGGATCATGAGTTTGAGGCCAGAGGCAGCCTGAGTACTTTAGCGAGACCCTGTCTCAAAAAAAAAAAAGTGCCGCTCGGGGTACAGCTCAGTGGTAGAGCACTTGCAAAGTATGTGTGAGGCACTGTGTTCAACCCTCCAATACTGCAAAACATAAATAAATAAATAAATAAATAAATAAATAAATAAATAAAAAGAAGGGGGAGAGAGAAAAGAGTCAAGCAAGAATTGAAAGAAGAAAGGGGGTTGGGAAAGATGAAAGGGAATATGAGTCCCAAGAAAGAAATGCTTGAGATTAAATAAATTGCATTGCAAACAAAAAAGCACAAAGGAAAAGCAGACAGACATAGGTCTGTCCCCTGAGTAATTATCACAATGCATGGCCTTTATGTAAGCTCAACAATTGCTTATTGAAAGAGCAGAATCAGTCAATATGAGCAATGTACAATGACATGCATGTATTGAAATGTCATAAGGAAACCCACTAATTTGTACACCAAAAAATTACTAATAAATACTTAGAAAGAAGGAAGGAAGGAAGGAGCAAGCAGAATCCAGCTGAACTCAATGTATGAGTGCCCTTGAG
Source organism: Pedetes capensis (assembly GCA_007922755.1). NCBI lineage: Eukaryota > Metazoa > Chordata > Mammalia > Rodentia > Pedetidae > Pedetes > Pedetes capensis. Next base: position 81,120 of record VMDO01007669.1, on the reverse strand, counting down.
CGGTTTGGGGGTAGATAGTAGTTGCCCATATTGACCACCAGGTGGCAGCATCGCCTCATGACCCCTCAGTTGTCCCAGGTAAAACCTGAGTGGACAGGAGAAACCAGGCTATGGACCTGGGATTCTTGTGTGGATATTCGCTGGTCAAATGTTCATACGTCTTTAAGAAGAATCTGTATGGCTTTTCTCAAATCAGTTGAAGTACAGTTGAAGTAATCTTATTAATGAAATTTTGGTCCTAAGCTCCCCACATATTTTAATTTGAAGTTTTCTTCAAAAATTGTCCAAAAAATTCCATTTCTACATCTCTAGCCATTAATATCAATTTTAAAACACACAGAATAGGTGATATAGCTATGGTTTCGATGGACAGCATGCAAAAAGAACTATTGCTACAAAGTGTTGCCTTTTTTGCTTTGTTTTTTGTTTAGTTTAGCTTTGTTTTGAGACAGGGTCTCACCATGTAACCCAGATTGGACTCAAACTTGCATTCTCCTGCCTCAGCCTCCCAAGTACTGAGATTCCAGGTGCGTGCCACCACAGTTGGGAAGATGTTACTTTAGCCTCAAACTCCTCTTGCCTTAGCCTCCCAAGTCACTACTTTGATTACAGGCATATGCTGTGGTCCCCAGCAAGGTGTGACCTTTTTAAGGGTAGCTGTGAATTGACCTATTTCTCCAAAATACAGTTATTTCAAGTTTTGTTATTTCAGGCTTATTCAAACATGAATATTCTTCTGGGCATTACTAAAATAAAAATCAAGTAAAACAGATTAAAAACTATATTTAAGGATCCCCAAAGAAATCCTTTCTTTAAAAATCTCGCAACTCATGCTGAAGAACACCAAAAGAGTTTGGAAGTTTAAAGCAAGGAATTAGAAAGTAAACCAAAATGCTCTTAGTAATCATTGTTGGAGACTTGGATAAGCCCTTAAGGGGAAATGTGCTGTGGTTTTCTTGTTTATTTCTTACAGTGCTAGGGATCAAACCCACAACCTCACACATGCCAGGCCAGCATTTTACCACTGAGCTATGCCCCCAGGGCTGTTTGCTTGATTTTTGTCTCTCCTTTCTCTCAGCACTGATGGCTACAACACTTGCTCTATGTGGTCAGGATCACATTCTGTGAATTCTTCTTTCTCTGTGTGCACCCTGCAGATTCAAGGCCTCCTCTCCTTCCCTCCATGGCTAACAATGCACCCATCCACACAGTTTCATTTGTCTCCTGGATGTAGAAAACTCCAAAATTGCAGTCAGCACACAGATCTCCCCCTCTCTGGCACCTCAGCTCTCTGTCTACTGAACATCTGAGATGGACATATGCACCTTGGGGCCCCCAAGGCTAAAATTAAAGTGAGATTCCATTTCATGTTCATACAGCTAAGGATTTATCAATTTAGGCAAGAGTCATTAGCCTCATTGGAAATGCATTTGATTTCAATAGACTGGAGTCTTGAACTCTTGACATTTTCCAAGGAGTGGTACTGGGCATGGACCCTTAGGAAGAGTGAACACAGGATGATGGCAGTCTTAAAGTTTAAGAAGTAAGCCCACGGTACATGAAGAATGTATGCATCCAAATGATTATCCTCAGCCCTGTAGATTCATCTGGATAAGAGCTAATGAGGATCCATGGAGTTAAAAATAGCACTTTTGAAGAAAACCAGGATTCATCTTTATGGGATCCATTTCGAAAGAAAGTATTATTCTACAAAAGACAAAGGCAATATATTTGCAGAATATACATGATTACTATTTGCAGGGTCAACTACCCACACTGATTTGAAAATAGTCTGATATGGCTGCAGGATAAAACGAGTAGGTGATCTTGCAGAATCTCCCCTCCCTCAAGTTTTTTAATATCCTGTAAAGCTGAAAAGGAAGAATATGTACTAGATTGTGAAAAATCATGAATGCCAATGGAAGAAATTTCAGACTGGACTTGTTAAAGTAGGCAATACAACTCCACTAACATTTTTTTAGAGTAAAATAATATTATTTGTGTTTTAGGGAATATACCTTGAAGGATGGAGATCTGAAATGAAAGGCTGAGAAAATAGGAAATAATTGCAAAATATTGGGCAAGAGATGATAGGTTCTGGAGTTTTGTGTTGTTTTGTTTGCTTTTTGATGGTGATGGTGGTGCTTGGGACTGTAGTCAAGGCCTCTTGCATGCGAGGCAAACACTCTACCACTGCTCCTTCACTCCTTTTTCAAATTTTTTATTTTGGGTCTCCCTAAGTTGCACAGGCTCCCTCTGACCTCAAATTCACAATCTTCCTGCCCCATCCTCCAGAGTTGCTGAGATCCTAGGTATGCTATGCGCCATAGCTCCCAGCTTGAGTTCTGGCTTCTTATAATGCCTGGGACTGGGGGCAAAGTGAAAAGTAGGAGAAATTGGAAAATGAGTTCTAGGGATTAGGAACAAAGGGTGAGATGAGGGAGGGAAATAAACCATGGTTGAATGATTTCATGGCTTAGATCACTGTTGTTGTTCAGTGCCATCCTATGTACAAAATGAAACACTCTCTGACACTGTGCCATGCCCAGCACTATTGTCAGTGCTTCTCTGCTATTCATAGGTTTTTCAATGGCAGATTGTTTCGGGAGTGGATTGCCAGGTCTTCTCCCTAGCCTGAAGCACCTGGTATTCCCAGGCAGTCTTCCATCCAAGGACTAACCAGACTGACCCTGCTTAGCTTCGCTTCCATGATCAGGCGGGGTTGGATGCTAGGGAACTATGGCTGCAAACTTGGATCACTAGGAAGATAATAAAGACATTAAGGGAGGAAGGAAAACAGAAGGGACAAGTATAGATAAAAAGACAATGAATATGGTTGGGGGCTATATTGGGATGATAATGTTAAGATGTCCACAGGCATTAGGACGCCTAAGCAGACCTCAGAAAGAAAGAAACTAGGTCTACAGACTTGGAATTCTCTGGAGCAAAGGCAGTTGGAGCTGTGAAAAGTGGATTACCGCCTCCTGGAGAAACATCCAGAAAGAAAGAAGAGAGTACTGAAAAAGATCCTGAGGAACATTTACATTCTGGGGCAAAGGAAGTGGTAGAGTGTGGCTGGTGAGACCATCTGAGAAGTGTCCATAGAGATGGGAGAATCAGAAAAGTTCAAGGACAGGGAACCCAAGGACAAAGTTTGTAACTGGCAGTGTATTTATTTTCTATAGCTGCCATAATAAAGTACCAAAACATTAGTATCATAGTTCAAGAAACAGAAATTTACTTTCTCAGAATTCTCAAGGCTGGAAGTCCAGGACCAACATGTCAGCCAGGTTAGCTTCTTCGGAGGATCTCTCTCCTTGGCTTGTCGGTGACTGCCTTTTCTCTAGAGCCTCAGATGGTCTTCCTTCCCATTGTACTGAATTAGAGCCTTAACGTATGACATCATTTGACTTTAGCTACCTCTCTAAAAGCCCTAAGTTCAAATGCAGTCATATTCTGAGGTACCAATGGGTAGGCCTCAACGTATGAATTCTAAGGAAACACAATTTAGTCCATATCAAGCTGTAAGATCTAGAAATTCCTCACTGGTCAACTAGAGGGTAGGCATTATAATGGCATCAGCTAACCCTTCCTGAACACATCCTATATGCTGAGCCAAGTTATGAGTGCTTCACATGCATTAACTCAATACTCAAAGAACCCCATGACTTAGGTACTCTTAGGACATATTTGTCCAGAGGACGGTACAGAAGCAATGAGAAATACCTTGCCCAAGGTCACCCAGCTAACAAATGGCAGAATCCGTGAGCTCACCTTCTACATGGTGAATTTCTGTCAGGGATTTCTGAGTTTGCTCTCTCCCCATGCTGATTTGGAAATAGTCTGATATGGCCCTGAAGGAGTGGTACGGCTGAACACTAAGTGAATAGAACCATTCTCCTCTCATCAGTTAATTATAGGCTCTCAGGGTGTAAGAACTTTAGGGATGGAATGAGGACAAATAATAACTAATAGATGGTTAAAATGTCTCAGATTGAAAAATGCAAAGAAGCAACCCTATTATGACTTCAGATGCATACATTTACTTAAGATGTAGTCCCAAAAGGTAGTATAAAATGCAGTGAGAAAATATTTAACATTGCACTTATATGCTTAAGATAAAGATGATTTTTTTTTTGATTCGGTGAACTCTTGATCCAAGATTAGACTTTAACATAGAAAACCAAGGAGAAAGACACAGACACACAGAGAGGCATGCACACACACACACTCACTGACTCACACATGTATACACAAAATTAGAGTAGACAGGAAAGAAATAAAGATCAAGTTGCTAAAATTCACAAAGGACCCACCAATGCGGGCTCCTTAGAGAAGCTTGATAGTCACTTTTATGGAGCAGAGAGGAATTCTCAAGACAATGGCACAAAAGCTGGGAAATGGTTCTACAAAAGTCTCAGACAAGCTTCACTTTCTAGATCTGCCTCCAGAGAAGCATCCTGGAACGAGAAGCACATGAGCCTGACTGAAATTATCTGAACGTGAGCAGCTCTTCTGCAAAGCCTGAGAGGTGCGTATCCCCCTGAGCTATGAACACCGTTAACCGTCTGGACTATCACTGTTGACTATCTCTGGCATCCCAACCTCTGCAGGGCTTCGAAGTGGCTATGGTTGCTGCTTTCCTTCTCTCTGCCTCTTTGAATTATTCATCTGTTGGCCTCATCTTATAGAGAGCATCTGACTGGCTAAATCCAGTATAGTACCACATTGGGAGCACTTGATTGGCTGGGCTAAGTGTACATACCACCTGTATTCTGTTTCGGTTCCTCTGGAAAGAGACATGCCCTCCCTTTTATCAAGACTCATACATGAAGATGTTCCCAATTTTAGGAAAATGGCTCAGATGCCCATTACAATTTTTAAACATTTATTGTAAGAGATGCTGAGAAATTTGAAGTCACAAGATTTTGGAATTAAAGACCTAATTTTTTTTTTATTTATTTAGTAAGTTTTTTTTTGTTGTTGTTGTTGTTGTTGTTGTTGTTGTTTTTGTGGTACTGGGGGTTGAGCCCAGGGCCTCACGCCTGCATGCTCTGCAAGTGCTGGACCACTGAGCTGCACCTCCAGCCCATTTTTTTACTTTTTGAGACAGGGTCTCGCTAAGTTACACAGACTGCCCCTGGTCTCTAACTTGCAATCCTCCTGCCTCCACCTCCTGAGCCGCTGGGATTACAGGCATGCACCACCTCGCCTGGCTCATTTCAAAATATTTTAAAACATACTCTTTCTTCTGTGGTAATGCAAATTATCTGTTGGGCTAAGGAGATAAATAGGGATGGCAAAGAGAGACAAGATTGTTAGAGGGCGGAAGATAGAGGAAAAGGAGAAGGGGAAGTGGCCAGGTGTGATGATGGATACCTGTAATCCCACCGACTGAAGAGGTGGAGGCAGAAGGACCGCAAGTTCAAGGTCACAGTCAGCCTGTATAACCCAGTGAGACCCTGTCTCAAGATGATACAAAAAAAAAAAGAAGAAGAAGAAGAAGAAAAGAGGCTGGGGTTGCAGCACAGTGGTAGAGTGCTTGCAAAGTATGTGTGAGGCCTTGGGTTCAGCCCCCCAGTACTGAAAAAAAGAAGAGGAGAAGAGGAAGTGAACTAGTTCTGACTGAGTGCTACCTTATGTCGGACAAGTCCAGATACGTTATCAATGCTCAGTACAATTCTTGAGGTAGGTACTTTTATTCCCATGTAATAAATGAGAAAATGGAAGCTCAAAGGAAAGTGACAATTTGGGTCACCCAGCCAGTCAACCATTGAAAACCCTATGAGGGTCACAATGAGTCAGACCCAACCACAACAACAAGAAGCCACAATATAGAGCAGCCAGGAATCCAGCAAAGATTTCTTTCTAACCCTAAAGTCCAAGATTTTCCCTAAATTACTATAGTTTCTTACCTGGGGTTTAGCCTAATTGGTAAAGTGCTGCTCCACACTCTCTGAGGACCTGAGTTCAATCCCCAGCATTGCATAAACAGGGGAAGGACATGCAATCCACTCCTGAAACAATCTGGAAATAATCAGTCATTGAAAACCCTATGAGGGGTCGCTATGAGGTGGACCTGACTCAACAGCACCTAACAACAACAACTATAGTTTCTTACAGAGCTCTTAAGAAAAGTTGTTGGTCACATGTGCACAAGAAGAAATGCAGCCGGAAAAGAATGGGGAAAAGGAATACACAGACATACATTTATATGTATCTGTAAGTGTGTATATGTGGGTATTATTCTTTCATTAAAAGAAAAAGAAGGGAGAAGGGAGGACATGCAGAAGATTCTGAAATAATAGTCAAAGTCTCCAGATGCATCTTTCATGCACCAGGGTTGTGGAATTCAGTGTGTCACCCGTTCTTATTAATGGCCTATTCATCAGAATTCTCCAGCAGCATTTTATACCTGCATGTGGATGGTCATGGATGTGGACATTTGTATAGACACACAGGCCAGGAGTTACTGATTCTTGGTGAAGCCAGGGCAGCAAAAGCATTCACGCCCCAGGAACTCATGAATGGAGCACAAAGCTGGACTTGGTCAGCAGGTAGAAGGTTGTCTCTTTCATTTGTAGAAAGAGTCACCTAGCTTGCACCTTGGACTTTTCAAAAAGAGGCAGGCCAAGAATGCTCTCTGCTAAAAAGCAAAATCCCTAGTTATATCTCTAGCACATCTCTTGTCAACATTTTTTTTCTTTTTGCATTGAGTAACCAGAGCAAAACACAGAAGTGAACTTTGTAGCTGGTTCACTCAAAAACCAAAGACCAACTAGATTGTTTAGCAACTAATGGTGATTGGCTGGCTATGACTTTTAACTGCATGTTTGCACACACTCTTGTACATTGCCATATCTACTGGCATACAAAATCACTTTAGTATGGACAAGCTTTCTACAGTGCACTGTAAATCAATACTGGTGCCAAGCCACATTTGTCTACCTTCACTGAATTAACTAGAAACCCACCAAGAAGTTTAGCTAATATTTGGCTATGTAGTGCACATATTTATGTCAAAAACATCTCAATATGAGATTTTTCTGGGCATTGAGCCCAAAGTTAGTCCAATGGTGTTCAATCTCTCATGTTTATTTTTAAGTGGATGCTTTATAAATTATTATACCATTATCCGTGATATAGATGTTGATGGGTCAATATATAAGAATGAAAAAGTATGAGGTTATGCAACTACAACCATAATAGCAGAAGGATGGGCTTTTTATGCCAGTTATAATATAAGAGCCAAAATAGTCAGGAGAATTTTCTGGCCTTTATGACAGGTCAGAGTCCATCTGTTTCATGTGCTATTTGGCTGTCTGAACAGTTGGACTTTTATTTCCTCTACATAATACTGAACTTTTAAGACCAAAAAACTTTTATTTAAGGATTCTGCAGAGATATGTTTCATTACAGATTTAAAGAGTCCTTTATATGTACCTTATTTTATATCTAAAATTGATGGCATTTAGTCTAGAACTATGTTTTGAGCATTTAGCCCACAACACTGACTAGTTCACCAAATAGATTATACAATCTTGCACAAAACAGTCATTCAAGAATATTAGATTTTTGAAAGATGTTAGTCCACACAAACTGGAAAGGCAAGAAAAATTATTTAGAGTTAGTACTAAAGATTTTTGTTTGGGCTCAGGGGTGGACCACTTGCTCAGCGTGTGCCAAGCCCTGGATTTGATCCCTGCACTGAGGAAGGGAAAGGAAAGGAAAGGAAAGGAGAGGAGAGGAGAGGAGAGGAGAGGAGGAAAGAAAGTTGTCCATGTGTGGTTTTTTTGTTTGGTTGGTATTCTATTGTTGTTTTCTGGTACTGAAGGGTTGAACCTAGGGTCTCATACAGGCATTGCAAGTACTCCATCGCTAAGCCATATCCCCAGCTCATTTTTCAATCTTTTATTTTGAAACAGAGTCTTACTAAATTGTGCAAGCAGCCTCTGCCCTTGAACTTGTGATCCTCCTGCCTCCACCTCCGGAGTGGCTGGGGATTACAGGTGTGTGCCACTACACCCAGCCCATGTGTGTTTTTTAAATTACTAATTACTTTTGTCTGTATAAAAAATGTTATTCTATGAGATTTGATTGTATAATTTAATAAATGTTATTGTTACATCCTAAATACATGATATCTCAAAATAGCCCATACAACGTATTTCTCAGCATTCACAGATTAGTCAATGTTGCATGAATTGAATTAAATTGAATTCCTATCACGGAGGAATCGTAGATCTTAAGGAAATCTCAAGATAACAAATGATTCAAACTTCCTCGCTGGTCGAAGACCAACCCACCTGCTGTAAAAGGGAATGATTGTCTTTGTATGTTAAAGATATCTCCATAAATGGAGATTTTACATCATTTCCTTTCTTCTTCTAGTATGATATTTGATCTTATGGGGAAAAAGTTATCTTAATTCTATCTAAGCTATTTTTCTTCTAATGAACTCTTTAAAATTATTTTGGATTTATAGAAAAGTGTGTAGTACTGAACACTCACATACAGACTTCATCCCATCTCTCATAATGCTAAAATCTTACAAAACCAATGGTACGTTTGTCAGTGTAAGAAATTAACATTGATGCATTACTATTCATTAAATTCCAGACTTTATTTGGTTTTCATCAATGTCCTTTTCTGTTTCAGGATCCACTCCAGATAGCATTTAGTCATCATACTCCTTAACCTGCTCAGTTTACTCTGGCCTGTGATGGTTCCTCAGGTTTTCCTGCTCTTTCATGACTTACTTTCTAGAATGTTCTTCATTCTGAATTTAACTGACCTTTTCTCAAGGTAAGATTGGGGTTAGGGGTTGGAAGAGAAGCACACAACAGGACAGAGTGCCCTTCTCATCACATCAGATCATCAGTACATGGTATGCACATAACATATCTAGCAACGTTAACCTTGATCATATAGTTGAGACAGTGTTTGCCATGTTTCTCCACTGTAAAGTCACTATTGTTCCTTACTCTTTTTTTTTTTTTTTTTTTTTTTCTGGTCCTGGGGATTGAACCCAGGGCCTCGCACTTACATGCTTTGCAAGTGCTGGACCACTGAACTGCACGCCCAGCCCATTTGTTTACTTTTTTGAGAGAGTCTTGCTAAACTATGCAGACTACCTCTGGTCTTGAATTTGCATCCTCCTGCCTCCACCTCCCCAGCCACTGGAATTATAGGTGTGCACCACCACACTGGGCTCCCTACTCTATTTTTAAAAACTATGTCACTAACTCCAGCCCATACTCAAGGCAGAGAAGATCAAAACTCCTCTCTTGGTGGGAGAAGTATCTACATGTACTGTTTGGGATTCTGTAAGGAAGATTTGTCCCTCCTCCTATTTATTTATTTATTTATTTATTTATTTATTTATTCAATTATTTATTTATGTTTGGGCTCATTTATTTCATCTTGGGTTACAATCCAATTTTATATTATTCATTTTGCCCCTCCAAATTCTTCCAGCTCTACTACAGACTTCTTTTTAAATGGCTCCCAAGCCTCTTTTATGTCTCCCCACTGTTATAATCTCTGACTATTTCCTTACTTTGTGGTACAAAAAGATGCTCCAGAGTCATCTTGTATTGTTCTTGCTCTGTCCCTAGAATCAACTGTTTCTCTGAGAATCCCTGGTAGTTACCAGTCAGGATCTGGGTGCTGGGAATACACCTTACTAGTGGAATGTCATTGTTTCTAGGTCTAAGAAGACAAGCTAGGGAACAAATATTTCTATATGAATCCCAGAACACAATCATCTCTCATTACCTATCTGTCTATCTCCTATCATCTCCATCTGTCTATCAATCTGCCTATGTTAAACTAAACATGAATTCATACCAATGTCTCCAAACTAATCCAGCACCACAGAGCTCATTCTAGACTTCTCACTCTTGCTTATTTTTAACTTCTTTCTTTGAGAGAAATGTGGTGCAGGTCTCCCTAAACAATTGCCAACAGTAATCACTCAGTTTTGAGAGGAGACAGAAAATAAAGATGTAATGTCTTCTTCATAATAATTAACTTTACCCACTACTGTGGTGCAGTATGGCTAAGAACACAGACATTGGAGTCAGTCCTTTGGGCGTGAGTCTCAGCTCCATCACCTAATAGCTGTGTGACCTCTGCTAGATGAGTCCAATTACCTCTGCCTCAGTTTCCTTGCCTTTCAAAAAGAAGTCATGAAAACAAATCTTCATAGACTTGATGGGAAGATTAAATGAGTTTTTGTAAGCAAAGCTCTTAAAGTAGTGCCTGGCTCATGGAAAGTGCTCAATAATTAACTTTTTAAGAAAGTCTATACCAGATTTGTTGTTGTTGTTGTTAGGTGCCGTCGAGTCGGTATCCAACTCATAGTGACCCTTATAGGGTTTTCAATGGCTGAGTGCTTCGGAATTGCCTTGGGAGTGGATTGCCAGGCCCTTCTCCCATTTTTTGTGGTGCTGGGAATTGAACTAGGGGCCTCAGAGACTGCAGCGCAGCACTCTACCCACTGAGCTAAATCCCAGCCCATACCAGATTTATTTGACCAAAATATCAATATCCAAGTGGGACCTGATAACTCTGTGTATGTGTACGTATGTAGGTATGTATTTATGATACCTGAGACTTTAACCCAGGGCCTCACACGTACTTTGCAAGTGCTCACCACAGGCTGCACCCCCAGCCTACTTTTTATTTTTTCTTATGAGACAGGGTCTCACTGATTTTCATAGTCTGCCTCTGCCCTTGAACTTGTGACCCTCCTGCTTCAGCCTTATGTGTGGCTAGGATTACAGACATGTGCCACTGTGCCCAGCTCTTGATAAGTAAATGTTAAGAGTGTTTGTAAATCTGACTGAGAAATAAATAATACTACATAAAGAAAAAACACTACCAGGCATGGTGACACACATCTGTAATCCCAGCAACTAGGGAGGCAGAGACAGGAGGATCACAAGTTCAAGGCCAGAGGGTACATGCATAACTTAGTGGGATCCTGTCTCAAAATCAAAAAGTTAAAAAAAAAAGAATTTGAGCTGGAGCTGCAGTTCAGTGGCACAGTGCTTGGAAAAGCATGCATGAGGCTCTGGGTTCAACTCTCAGTTCCACAAAAAAGGGAAAAAAGAAAGAAAGAAGAAGAGCCTTTTGGTACAGAAAATCTTCATCGGTTTAATACTTACTTTCTATGAATCCATGCATATATCTGAGGCAAACCCTTTAACCATAAGTTCTCCAAATTACACACCATTCCTTTAAGTACATCATCATAGGATCTACTTTCAATCCCTTTTATCATTATTATTGTTTTCTATTGGACATATTTCCTTTTCATGGAGAAACTTATATTTTTTATCTTTTATTTGAAGTCCGATCTTCCTTCATGTCTGAAGTTTTTATTTTATTATGTAGCATTCCATCATTTTAATATTCCCAATGAGAAAGCAGCAGAGAAGTATTAGTATGTAACCTTGGCATTTTAGGAGTATTTTAAATCTTTGCAGTGACAGTTTCTTTAAAAATGTAAAAAGTCTGAAATATTTAGTCTTGACAAAGATACAAAAGATGGGTTCTGAATCCATCATTCTGCATACCTCATTTGGATATTATACCTGCTCTGTAGGCAGCCTGCACGCTTTTCCTAAAGTTCATGGCTGCTGGTCCATAATTAAATGAAGCCTTGTATAGTTAGGAAAAATCAAAATATTATAGAACTGGAGAGAACATTCAGAATTGATCAGGGTCATGTTTGTAAAACTCACTTAATCGAAGAAATCATGTGGAATTTATCCAACAGAAGCTAAGGGTTGTTGTTAAGCACATAGATTCCTATTCCTTTCCCCTGGAGAGTCTTATGTTAAAACCTGAACCTGTGATTAAGGATTTTCAGTAAGAGTTCCATGTGATGCTCATTACCAGGAAAATTTGGAAAAGCTGATTATTCAAGATCCTGACTTTATATAAGGAAACTGAGGCCCAGAGAGAGGATGATCCACCCATCTCATATGTGTTAAGCACCTACTTCTTTTTTTTTTTTCAGTACGAGGGGGTTGAACCCAGGGCCTTGCCCATGTAAGGCAAATATTCTACCACTGAGCCACACCCTCAGCTCCTTTTTATTTTTTATTGTGAGATAGGACCTCACTAAATTTCATAGGCCTTTAACTTGGGATCCTCATGCCTCAGCCTCCCAGTGTCTGGAATTGCACGTGTGCACCACTTGTGCCTAGCTAAGCACCTACTTTCAAAGGGCACTATAGAAATATGTTGTTGTTGTTAGGTGCCATCAAGTCATGTCTGACTCATAGCCACCCTCATTTGGTTTTCAATGGCCAACTGTTTCGGGATTGCCTTGGGAGTGGATTGCCACATCCTTCTCCCATACGGAAGTATAGGGGGAATATATCAGAAGGTCTAGGAAAATGCATCACTATGCATTGCTGGTGGAATTATAAATTGGTACGACCTTTCAAGTAGATGGACAATACATGTACAATATTAAATGTGCTTATCCTTTGATCCAGTGATTTCAGATGGAAATAATATTTCTTAAGTTGTCATTTAGGTCACTTGCATCAGAAGGACCCAGGATTGTATATTTCAATGTCCCATTTCAAACCAACTGAATCAGAATCTCTGGGATACTGGCACTCTCAAACTGTATTTTTAAGAGCTGATCAAAAAATGTCTGTGATATCCTAATAAGAATGGAGAGTCAGAACCTTAAAAGAGCCAAAGGGCACCCACATAGAGGGGCATCCTGGGATGTGGTATTGGAGCCCAAGGGAGATAAGAAAAATGTCCACATGGATGGGGAGGGAGATAAGCAGGGTGAAGATGGCATGCTCATTGAGAAGTGGCAGTGTGTGGGGTATCAGAACCCAAGAAGACAAATGGATCATCCTTGTGAGAGGGGGATGCTGTGGCCTAGGGATTTGGAGCTTGAACAGGATGAAGGGGGAGTCCTGCAGGGGATGGCCCTGTAGTAGATGTGGCAGTTCACAGAGGGTAAGAAAATCTTCCATGAAGGATTCTGCCAGATGTGAATTGTGGAGGTAGTAGGTTGTAAGGAAGACATCTCCTTGGAGAAGAGGAAATGTCAGCCTTGGGAGATGGTTAAATTCAGGGGTGTTGATTAAATACATTAAGGATAAAGACAGTTTCTCTCTCTCTCTCTCTCTCTCTCTCTCTCTCTCTCTCTCTCTCGCCCCCCCCCCCCCCCCCCCCCCCCCCCCCCCGCCTTGCTCTCTCTCTCTTTCTCTTATCGCTCTCTTTCTTGCCATACTTGGAGGTTAAAGCCAGGACCTTGACATACTTTGCAAGTACTCTACTACATTTTAAAAAATTATTTTGAGTGAGGGTCTCACTGACTTATGCAGAAAGCCTCTGGCCTGGAACTTGGGATCCTCCTGCTTCTGCCTCCTGAGTCACTGGGATTATAGGTGTGAATTGCTGCACCCATCTAGAGTCAAGTTTCTCACTGTTGGGAAATGGAGTTTCAAATATGGAAAGGAAACAAAACTACAATGAGTGTTGTGGTATTGAATTTGAATTAAGAGAACTGGTGTGAAGTCATGATTTTGCCAGATACATGTGTAAACGTATGTTCAAACTCTGCCTGCCAAGAGGGTTTGGGTGACACTCCGATAACAATGGGTTCACCTAGATGTGCATATCTTGGTTTCTAAATACTTTTTCCCCACTCAAAGGAACCAAAGTCCTTGGAGAAATGGCTGATTGCAGCTTTGGAAGAGGGAAACTCAAGCAGAGCCTAGAACCTCTTCTTATGCTGGAACAAGATAAGGAAATGTTCAAAGAACGAACAATCTGGGTATGTCAAAGGACACAGGAACCAGCTTGAAGGAGCTTCCACTGCCACCTAAATTTGAGACAACTTCAGCGTTATTAACAAAACAAAACAAACAAAAAGAATGACAGTGTACCTGTCAGGAACTAGGAGAAAAGGTGGGTAGGGAATTAGCATTTAATGGATAGAGAGTTTCCATTGGGTAAGATGAAAAATTTCTGGAGATGAATGGTGACGATTCACTGTTTACAACAATGTGAGTGTATTTCATACCACTGAACTGTACATTCAAAAAGAAAAGATGACAGTAATGAGATTCTAACATTGAATTTTTAAAAATCCACGAGTCTTGCTATGAGCTGAATTGTTTCATCAGCCCCAAATTCATAGGCTGAAGCTCTAACTCTCAGTGTATTTGGAGTAAGGAAGTAACCGAGGTTAAATGAGGTCATAAGGATAGGGATCTAGTCTGATAGGATTAGTTTGCTCACTAGAAGCGTTATGAGACAGCTTTTTTTCTCTACTAGGGAATAACATAGTGAGAAGGCTGCCATCTATGAGCCTGGTCCAAACCAGGAAGTGAATCTACTGGCACCTTGATCTTGGATTTCTCAGTCTCCAGGACTGTGAGAAAGTAATTTCTGTTGTTTGAGCCACCTAACTTATAGTATTTTGTTATGGCAACCTGAGCTAAGTCCCTAATGGTCACCAGCTCAGAAGACCAGAATGCTGATAGGAATGTGAACAGAAAGACTTTGCTCATAAGATTTTGTTGTTGTTATTAGGTGCCGTCGAGTCGGTATCCGACTCACAGCGACCCTCATAGGGTTTTCAATGGCTGACTGTTTGGGGATTGCCTTGGGAGTGGATTGCCAGGCCCTTCTCCCATTTTTGCGGTGCTGGGAATTGAACTCAGGACCTCAGAGACTGCAGTGCAGCGCTCTACCCACTGAGCCAAATCCCAGCCCCCATAAGATTTTAGATGGGAACAAATATTCTATTGGGACTTGCACTAGAAGAAGGCTTCATGTTACATTGTGGCAAAGAACTAGTCTACATTTTGTCTATTCTCTGAGAGTTTGTGGAAGGATGAGTTTAAAGGTGGTGGACTAATTAATTTGGTGAAGGAAATTTCAAGGCAGCTATACATTCAGGCTATGACATTATTGATGGTTGCTCCTACCCAGGTTTATAGTGAGAATTGTGAGCCAAAAAGCAGAGCAAAAATATTGGAAAAACATACACTTTGGCCAGAAAAAGGAGTGTGTTAGAAGTTATAGACAAGAGGATATGGTTGTTAAAGAGATTCATGCCGTTAAAAAGAAATCAAATACTTCTCATTGAGACAATAGGAATGATACCTTGATGGCATCTCAGGAATTGGCTGGACCCCTCCCTGACAGGCTCTGGGGTGTAAAAGTACAAACTCATTTGAAAGACTCCTTTGAGAAGAAGACCTTTCTGGTGCACAGGGCAAGCTGGGAAGTTGTTTCTCCAAAATTTATTTCATCATGTTCAGGCCATTCATGATGCATGAAGCAAAAGGTGCAATGGAGACTCAAGCAAGTTAGATGTGCTGGGAATGTGGACCATCTGCTGAAGAGAGCTGCAGGCAACTAGTAGAACCAGATCAGGAGATAGGCCATGTAGGTTGCAGCCAAAAAGGCCACAGGAGTGGGACTGTGTAAGCCCTTTGGAATCCATATCACTATCACATGCCTTGGAGGCCAAACATGGAGCTACTGGATTTAATGTTTGCCCTGCTGGGTTTTGATCTTGCTTTTGTCCTCTCCTTCCTTTCTCTGCCTCCATTATTCCCATTTGGAAAGACAATATTTAACTTGTGCCATTGTAGTTTGAAAATATGTACCTTGTTTCTTTTTTAACATTAAAGGGGTTTATAGGTAAGTGTTTGCCTTGAGTCTCAGAGGGAGCTTTGAACTTGGGCTTTTGAGCAATCCTGGAAGTGTTGAGACTCTGAGGACTCTTGGAGATAGACTAAATGCATTTTGCATTATGAGATGGACATGAGTCTACTAGAGGTAGAATGTTATGGTTTGGATAGGAAGTGTCTCCTTAAAAGGCTTGTATGTTGAAGACTTGGCTCCCAATGCAGCAGTGTCCAGTGATGGGGCTTTTGGGAAATGATTGGATAAGGAGAACTCTGACATCATCAATCAATTAATCTATTGACAGATGCATAGTTTAATGATGCTATTGGAAGGTGACAGAAATCAGTACGTGGAGCCTGGTTGGAGGAAGTAGGTAACAGGGGCATGTCTTTGAAGAGTCTATCTTGTCATGGTCCCTTCCTGTGTGTCTATGCTTCCTGGCCATCATGAGGTGAGGAACTTTGTTCTCCCATGCCCTTCTACCACAAAGTTTTGCCTCTCCACAGCTCATAAACAATGCAGCTAGCTGACCATGGAGCCTCTGAAACCATAAGGCAAAATAAATCTTTCCTCCTTTATGTTGTTTTTCTCTGGTATTTGTCACAGCAATGAAAAAATAACATCTTTTCTTCTCCCAGTGCTCAGCTTATTTCACTTAATGTAATGTCCCTAGTTCCACCTACATTATCACAAATGACAAAATTTCATACATTTTATGGCTGAATAGAATTCCATTGTGTACAAGTACATATTTTTTTATCTATTCATCCACCAGTGGACACTTTGGTTGATTCTATATTTTAGCTATTGTGAACAGTGCTGTAATAAACATAGGAGTGTAGATGTGTCTTTTACTTGCTAGTTTTATTTCCTTTGGATATATCCAGTAGTAAGATTGCTGGTTTATATGGCAGTGATGATTTTAATTTTTTGAGGAAACTTTATATTGTTTTTCATAATGTCTGCACTGGTTCACATATCTACCAAAAGTGTGTAAGATTTCCCATATCTCCATATCCTTGCTAACACTTATCTTTTGTGGTTTTGGTGACAGCCATTCCAATTGGAGTAAAGTTATACCTCATAATCTCATTGTGGTTTTGATTTGCATTTCCTTGAATATTAGTGATGTTGAACATTTCTTTCTCGTGTACCCATTTGCTTTTTTTTTTTCCCCTTGACAGAATTTAACTATGTTGCCATGCTCAAGCGATCCTTCCACTTCAGCCACCCAGTAGCTGGGACTGCAAGTGCAAACCACTACAAAGGTTTGTTGAATGCCTTCTTTTGAGAAATATCTTTAAAGATCTTTTGCCAATTTTTAATTGGATTTTTTGGTTGTGTTATTGTCTTTCTCCCCAATAAATTGTTTGAGTTCCTTATATATTCTGGATATTAGTCCTTTGTCAGGTGTGTAGTTGCAGTCATCTCCATTCTCTTTGTTCTGCTGTTTTTTCCTTTGCTTTGCAGTCTGACATAAGCTCATTTGTCTAGTTTTGCTTTTGTTGTCTCTGCTTTTGGAGTCTTATCAACAAACTCATTGATTATATCAGTGTCTTGAAATGCTCACCCTATGTTTTCTTCTAAGTTGTTTCATAATTTCAGATTTTATACTTAAGCCTTTAATCCATTTTAATTTTTTTCCTGTGGTGAGAGTCAGGGGTTCATTTTCATTCTTCTTTATATGGATATCTATTTTTCCCAGCACTGTTTATTGATGAGACTGTCATTTCCCCAATGTGCAATTTTAGCAATTTGTTTAAGATCAATTGATTGTAGGTGTGTGGATTTATTTCTGGCCTCTCCATTCTGTTCCATTGGTCTGTGAGTCTATTTTTATGCCAGAACCATGCTGTTTTGATTATTACTCTTTGGTGTATATTTTGAAGTCTTGGAGTGTGCTGTCTTTAGCCTTGGGATATTTTTATTTGCTTGTTTTTTGGTATTTTTTTCCCTTAAGAGTGCTTTGGTGCCACATGTGGTACTATATTCCTGTAATCCCTGCACTCAAGAGGTTGAGGCAGGAGAATTGCAAGTTCAAGGTAAGCCTGGGTTACACAGAAAGTACTGTCTCAAAAAATCAAAAATAAAATAGAAAAAGATTGCTTTGACTATATGGCATCTTTTATGTATTCATATAATTTTAAGGTTGCTTTTTCTACTTCTGCTAAGAATGGCATTGTTATTTTGAAGGAGATTGCATTGGCTATATAGATCATTTTCAGTTGTGTGGACATGTTAATAAAATTAATTTTTCCAATCCATAAACATAAGATGTTTTTCTAGACCAGAATTTGAATTTGAATGTAATCATGAAGAAATAATATAAAACCAGATTATGAGATATTTTCCAAGTCTAATTTCCTAGACTCTACTGTAATTGTTATGAATTTTTTTAAAGCAGGAGAATATTCAAAATAAAAGGAGACTGAAAACATGACAATCAAGTGCAATGTGATGTTCTTGATTGGATCCTTTTTTAAACAAGCAAACAAACAAATAACTTTAGAGGACATCTTGAAGGCAACTGGGAGAAATTTGAATATGGGCTGTATATTAGGTAATATTATACATTTTGATTTCTTGGGTTTGCCAATAATACTGTGGTTGTATGGGAGAATGTCCTTATTTTCAGTATTGAAATATTTAGGAGTCAAAGTGCCATAATATCTGTAATTTATTTTTAAATGATTAAGTAAGAAAACATATCTGTAGTTGTTGTAGAAAATGTTAATATCTACTGGTGAGTCTACAACCTAGCTACTCATTGTATGATTCTCTTGACTTTTCTTAAGTTTTCAGTTTTCAAAATAAAAAGGGCCTAATTCTCTTGGACATGTCTCAAGAAATAAATGACTCAGATTTCTTCTTTTTAAAATATCAAATACTATTATTGCAGCAACAAAATTATAGACCTTTAAAGACATAGGAATAGCACAATGTATGGAATACTCAAATACTGAAACAATTTTATACTCTAGCAGGGGCCTTGCTCTTATTCACCATTTAGTATCCAAGGCCCTATTTATAAAAAAGTCTCAATACATGTCTAATGGTTGAGTGAGGAATTTGTTTCATTTTGCGTTTTGATGGTTGAGATAACTCTAGAAGAGATGATTTGGATGTTTTATGTAGGTATAGGTCTAGTGAGCAGAAGGGTAAGACTTAAAAAAACTAGTTTGCACAGTGCAGCTCAGGGGAGCCTGGGCCCATTTGGTCCCACCTGCTATTTCTACCACCACCATAGGATACCAGTGGAACAATATTTGGTCTTTATTTTTCTTGGTATTAGGGGATTGTTGAACCCAGAGTGCTCCACCACTGAGCTGCACCCCAAGCCCCTTTCTTACTTTTTATCTTGAGACAGAGTCTTGCTAAATTGTGCAGTTTGCCTCTGGCCTTGAATCTGTGATCCTTCTGCCTCAGCTTCCCAAGTCGCTGGGATTATAGGTGTGCTCTACAGTGCCTGGCTATATTTGGTTATTTTAAAACTCAGGCTGTTTAGTAACCAAATAGCATTTGATGTGTAGGATTATTGTGCAGAATTTATGTTTTAAAAAGTTATGGTACAGGATAAAAACTTGAAAGGTATAGCTTTATTTTACAGAATTATTATAATTGGATCTTATTTGTATAAATGTCTCCAAATTTACAAGTAATTAAATAAGTGAACTCTTGGATTGTTTTTGAAAGAATAATCCTTAATGAAGCATTTTCATTTATACACTACTTTTGCTGTTTTTAAGTGTATTTCTGTTTATTAAAGCATGTTTCCCAAGTGTTGGAATTGTTGTTGTTGTTAGGTGCCGTTGAGTTGATGTCCAACTCACAGCCACCGAATGTGCAACAAGCAAAACACTGATATTGTCAATATTTTTCTGCTATTCATAGGGTTTTCGATGGCTAGTTGTTTCTTGGGAGTGGGTTGCCAGGCCCTTTTCCAAGCCTGCAGCACCTGGGGTTCCCAGGTGGTCTTCCATCCATGTACCAAACAGACGCAACCCTGTTTAGCTTCTGAGATCTGAAGGAATTGGACGCCACAGTGATATGGCTACAGGCAAGTGTTGGGATAGGTGCTGGGATAGGTGATGAGTAATCTTCACACTTTAGATGATACTATAGTGAGTGAGTGTGTGTGTGTGTGTGTGTGTGTGTGTGTGTATGTGTTTGAGTGAGAGAGAGAGAACACATAGCAAAGTGTATTATACATACACATATAACTTAACAAATGAAGAACAAATAGGTCAAGAAATAAAATGTCACAATCTCACTCTATGATCCCCTACCCAAGTTCAAAATTATTCCTCCTTTTTAGGGGTAAGCACTATCTAGACCTTTATGATAATGTTTCCTCATTTTCTGTATACTTTTCCCTCATATATGCCATATATGTTTTTACCTATTTTTGTGAACTTTATATGAATGAAATAATACTATATACTTTTGTTTCTAAATTCCCTTACCCCACATTGTGGCTTGGTTTGGTTTGTTTCTCAACTTCCAATATTATGTTTTTAAAGGTTTACCCAAGTTAAAAAAAAAAAAAAGGTAGCCATAGTTCAGTTTTCGTTGCTATATTATATTCCATTATTTCAGTATGTTGTTGTTGTTAGGTAACAGTGAGGTGAGTCCAACTCATAGTGACCCTCACAGGGTTTTCTATGGTTGTTTTGAGATTGTTTTTGGGAGTGGACTGCCTTCTCCCATATTGTTTCAATATACTACAATTTAATTATCTCCTACATCATCTACTACTAATTATCTACTACAAACTGAAAATTTGCATGTTTCAGTTTTTGACTACTATAAAGAATAGATCTGGTACATGTTTCTGATGAATAGATTATGAATTTTTCAGAGTATATCTGGGAGTGGAATTGATAGATTATAGGGTATGGGTAGCCTCAATTTTCCTAGATGAGACAAATTTGTGTTTGTATCAATTTGTACTCATTCCAATTGTTGGTAGAATTTCTATTGCTCCACATTCTTCCTCCAACAAGTGGTATTATTAAACTTAAAACATTTTGCCAATTTAGAGATTATCTATAGGTACCTCGTTGTGATTTTAATTTGAATCTTGTTGGATAATAATATTGAACATCTTTCCATATGTTTATTGTCAAAATATATTTCTTTGAACATGTTTTATTATAGACTTTTCCCTTCTATTCAATTTGACTATCCCCTGATCAGACAAATTGGGGAGATTCTATTCTAGCTAAATTTCTTAAAGACAGCCAAGCACTGTGGCACATGCCTGTAATCCCAGCAATGTGGGAATTAGAGGCAGGAGAACCATAAATTTGAGGCCAGAGGCAGCTTGTACTACTTAGCAAGACTCTGTCTCAAATTGTTGTTGTTGTTGTTAGGTGCCATCGAGTCGGTATCCGACTCATAGCGACTCTCATAGGGTTTTCAGTGGCTGTTTCGGGATTGCATTGAGAGTGGGTTGCCAGGCCCTTCTCCCATTTTTGCAGTGCTGGGAATTGAACTCGGGACGTCAGAGACTGCAGCGCAGTGCTCTACCCACTGAGCTAAATCCCAGCCCTTGTCTCAAATTAAATAATATGAAAAGAGGGGACTGAGGGTACAGCTCAGTGGTAGAGCAATTGCCTAGCATGCTTTAGGCCCTGGGTTCAACCCTGAAAACAAAACAAAACAAAACAAAAATTCTTAAAAGACAAGTTCACAGCACTGAATCAATACTATGGAACAAGAACTGAGGAGGAGGAGAGAGAGGATAAAGTGGGGACAGACAAATGATAAATAATAAGTACAAATAAAAAATTTAACGGGAAATTCAGAGGTACAGGAAAGAAGGAAAATAGTCTTTAAAAATAGGCATGAGGGAATACAATCTCATTTTTTCAAAAGAAGCTGTTTTTCACAGATTGTAAAACTGGAATGGAACAAAGGTGAAGATTAAACATGGTAAAAGGAAAATAGAAAGTCGTATTATTTCATTATATAAGAAATAAGGCCTGCAGCTGTAGCCCTGTGGCATCCGATCCTGTCAGATCTTGGAAGCTAAGCAGGGTCGGGCCTGGTTAGTACCTGGATGGGAGACCGCATGGGAACACCAGGTGCTGCAGGCTTGGGAGAAGGACCTGGCAACCCCCTCCCAAAAATCAATTTGCCATTGAAAACCCTATGAACAGCAGAGAAGCACTGACAATAGTGTTTCCCCTGTTGTACAGAGGGTCACTATGAGTCGGATACCGACTTGACGGCACCTAACAACAACAACAACAACAGAAATAATGTAGATGAATATTTACACTAAGAATCTACCTTTAAGATGACCTCTGACAGCCATGTACACATGGTTTCTGAGCTTCTTTTCCTTTTCACTAATAAGACAGAGTTATTATTATTTTTTTTTTTTTGTTTTTCCTTTTCTGGGGCTGGAGATCAAACTCAGGGCCTCCTGTAGGCAAGCGCTCTACCCCTGAGCTACAGCCTTAGCCCAAGACAGAGATTTTAAATATTCATTATCTTTTTAATTATCACAGAATTTGCTCAGTGGGGTCTTCCATCTGAGTGTCAATAAGGCAAAATCAAATCTGTTTAATGTTGTTTATTATTGAATTAGAATTATTCTTCTTGCTTAACGGTGTTGGTGTAATGATTAACTGAAAAGGAAGTGGTTATGGTAATCAAGGATTCTGGTTTGGCCCAGCACTGGGGAATTTTTAAAGATCACATGCCTGTCTTCTTAAGGAATTGTGGATTAGGGTTACCTATTCATAATAATTAGGGACATTATTTATTTTAACCAGTTTGGTGGCAGAAGAGGAAAAAAAAAGCCACAAGTTTGATTCAGAAAAAAGGAACATTGTCTTTATTTGAATTTCTGGTTTATATAATCTCTGATCTCCTTGAAAAAACAGGATATATTAAAATATTGAAAACCAGTTCATCTTGTCCTGCATAGGAGTTGATTTACTAGCATAACAATAAAAGCTAAAACAATAATTCATTCTAGTTGATTTCCACACTAGCAACCAATTCTTACACACATCACTGAAAGTGTAGACCATAAAGAAATAAACAAAATCGTGTCACATTACCAAAGAGTTATAGGCCAAAAGTAGAATGTAGCTAGGTCATTTAATTCTGCTCCTCTTGGATTGACACTTCCTTCCCAAGATTCAGTTCTGAAGCCTCAGCTCTCTATGAACTTTGAGTGGTGACATTCAATGTGTACTTGTGGTCCTGACATTTTGTTTGAGCTTTAGTCCTGATCTTTAACTTTGTGTTGTTCTTGTTGTTAGGTACCCTTGAGTCAGTGTCCAACTCATAGCAACCCTACAATACAACAGAGGAAACTCTATTGTCAGCGGTTCTCTGCTATTCATACGATTTTCAATGGCTGTTTTTTGGGGGTGGGTTACCAGGTCCCTCTCCCAAGCCTACAGCACCCCGTGTTCCCAGGCAGTCTCCCATCCAAGTACTAACCAGCCCTGACTGCTTAACTTCGAGATTTGATGAATTCAGACACCACAGTGGTACAGCTGCAGGCAACTTTGTGTTAGGTATCTCTAATTTCTAAAATCAAACCCTGAATGAGATCCTCCTTTGGACTTCCTTGGTTTTTCTCTTCAGTTCTTCCAGTCTCTTTTGATAGCCTGAAATCTTGGACTCAGCCCAGATTCCTCCTTCTAGTCTATTCACGGCTCCCTTCTTAATCTAATCAGCTACAAATTCTTGCCAGATCATTCTTTTTCATCCTCCATTGCCTTAATTCTAATCCCAGCCCTTATCTTTCTCATACCTATACTATCACTACAGCCTCCTTAAGTAGACGGCTCCAGCCAGTCTTGGGGTCATCCATGCCAAATTCATCTTTGGACTTTGCAAGTCCATTTCTTTCCACAAACATGTCCTGCCACGCCTATTCATTTTGGTATCATGTCTGTGCTGACCTCCACCCCATCCCTTTTCCTAATGATCGTTTACCTCCTGTATACTTCTTCAATGGAAACGGACAGTCTCCATCCTCTGTAAAAACTTCCCTTCTTTACTGTCTATGCTGTTCCCTTGACAAAGAGCTAGTGGACAGGAGGCTATGTCATTCTTTACATTTCATGATTGGTCCTACCTCCAGAACTGGATTGTGACTGCACTGAATCTAGCCAGCAAGGGTCTACTTGTTTCAAATCATATCATGTTACCAGAGATACACACCAAAAATAAGATTATAGATGGGTTTCTTGTTAATTCTTTTGTCTTACTTTTTTCACTTAATATGTCCCAGACATCATCTCTTATAGGCCCATATTTGTTTATCCAGTGCTTTTAAAGTGCTTGTTGAGTATATTTATAATTCATTTAATCAGCCCCTTACTGCTGGCCACTGGTGGTTTTTCCAGTTTTGTTATTATTAAACATGCTGCAATGAACATCCCTGTATATCTTAAGGAACTTTGATATCCACACACAAAAATCATACCACTGGAATTACTGGATTAAAGGTACATATACTCTATCTATCTATCTATCTATCTATCTATTTATTTACTTATAATTTTTGTAGTACTTGGGATGGGTTTGAACCCAGGGCCTTGCCCATGCTAGGCAAGGGCTATCATTGAGGTGAACCCTCAGCCCTTTTTATTATTATTATTATTATTATTATTTTGAAACAGGGCCTTGC
The DNA here is from genome assembly GCA_007922755.1 of Pedetes capensis. Classification (NCBI taxonomy): domain Eukaryota; kingdom Metazoa; phylum Chordata; class Mammalia; order Rodentia; family Pedetidae; genus Pedetes; species Pedetes capensis. Next base: position 56,774 of record VMDO01007669.1, on the reverse strand, counting down.
TAAATTGTGCAAAAATACTTCTGGCCTGAAACTCATGATCTTTCTGCCTCAGCCTCCTAAATTGTTGGGATTACAGGCATGCACTACAGTGCCCAGCAATTGTACATTTTTAATTTGGATGTAACAAAATGACCTTATGAATATTTTTCACACTCTACTTCTATTTTTGATTTCACTAATTTTCCTGGTACCCAGGACTGGGGCATCCTGGGAGCTTTGTTGATGGCATTTCATTCCAAATGACTATTAATACTGGAGAAAATATAAAGCCAGGAAAAATGGCAGTTCTGGGAGCCCGTGGATAGACCCTTCAGGGGTCAGCATATGGTAATGTGGCATCCTAAACAGCAGATTGCATCATCTTTCTTTGCCAAGGATCATCTGGAGCCCAAATCAAATCTAAATGTATCTGATGTCTTTAAGGGGGATAATTTTCACATCTTACAGATATCAATATAAATGAAGTTTCATCGTGTAACTCTTAGAGATTCTCCAAAGGAGTGTTCCTGCGTGGATTATGTGAATTTAGAAGAGCAGAGTTCAAACTTGATCAAAACAACAACAAAATTGTAGAGCAGCAACTCTCTTTTCTGTAGTTTTCACTGTTTTTGTTGACCAAATGTTTCCTGTGCCAGTCAGCAGGAGAGGACTGAGTGTATCCCTTCCTTGCCTTAGAGGGTATTTATTTCCTTCTCTTTAGCATTGCTTTTTGAAGTCTGAAGGTTGATGGAACAATAAATGGCATTTAATGCTGTGGGCTGTTTTGGATTCTTTGTTGGTTTTAGAATCTGAGCAATAATATTTAGCTGAAAGCTTACAAAATTTGAACTTATACTGAGAACGATTGTGCCATAGTTCATCCCGGTGAAACAAGTTAAATTATGGCAACAGCAAAGTGTGTGCGTGTGTGTTTAGTGGTAAGATTTTGACATTTTAGCATAATAAATGTTTTCGAATTATTTTGGGGGGAGGCAGGAAGCCAGGTTCAAATAAAAATGGTTTGATTTGGTTGTTGATTGGTGGTATAAATGTACCACATCACAATTTTTGGCCATGTATGTGGACAGATTTAGAATAGTACAAAACTCCAAAACAAAGCACATTCACTCAATAGTATGAGAGATTAATATTAGGCCCTGTCTTTTCCCAGTGCATTCAAAAACACAACTTCAAGATTACCCACCAGGCTATCTCACTCCACTGAGGACTAGAACCCTGTCTGATGATCTCCTGATTTTTGGAGTGGGGCAGAACACCAGTTAGGAGGTGGGGGCTTCTCTTTATTATGCAGAAAGCCTAGTTTCCAGAGGTCTTGGCATAAAGGAAGAAGAAAGCTAAAGTGAATGACTGTCTTGGGTGCCTCTCACCCCACCTCCTACTCACTCTGGTAGCTTCTTTCCAGGTGCTCTAAGGTCCCCAGGGTTTCTGACGATTTAAAGTTTCTGTTCCCCGCAAAAGCTGCTTCATGTTTAAATACAATCAATCTCCTTTCCTCTTCCTAAGACCCCCTCCCAAGAAAGCAAGACCCCCTCCCAAGAAAGCAAGTCCAGTCCCCTTTGCGAGGCTTTTTCCAAGATTAAGCCTGGGTGTTTACTGTGTAGAACCACTCTCCTACACCTTCGAGATTGACCAAAAATACCCCAACCACAGTTTTGGGGATGGAAAGACGTCCCTATAGGTGGGGCCAGGTGCTCCTCAAACCTCGCAGCACCCCATCTGCTCACTAGTGAATCTCAATTCGCTGGACACCTTCCAGAGTCTAGGAATCGTGGAATCCCAGGTTTGGAGAAATTGCTCCAAACTGTCTGAAAGCCCCTGCCCATCGTTGGTCCTGCCCAAGGTGGGAAGTCATTACGCATTAGCAGGCAGGATTAAGTGAATTCACATCAGAAGGTGAATGGCTGGGCTCCTGAGCCTGCCTTCCTTGGGAATTGGTATTTTAAAAGAATCTGCCGAGAAACCTGGAAGAATATGAATGGGGACCGTGGTGTAGACCAGGCTGGAGACAAACTTTGGAACTGAGAGGCTCCCTTTCAGAGCGAGGGGCCGAGAACACTGAAAGCTCAGAGTCCAGGCCCTGCCCGTGCTGCTCCGGGCTTTGTCCCATCCGGCGACCGACATCTGGCCCCTTCTCAGTGCCGGCCAGCACGTAATAGCTGCTAAATAAATAAATGCTTGTGAGAAAAGATCTGCGTCCCATCCCGGATGGACCCAGGGCCAAAGGGTCTGGTCTCTGCCCCGCGGTCTTGGGCTCCCTCCAGCGTGATCGCCCACACCTTCTTGGCTGTGTCCCGGCTTGGGGTGGGGAACTTCCCAGGGAGGACCGCTGGACGGAAGGGACTGGACATTGGACGCGTCAACACACCACTGGCTCTAAACGCAGCAGGGGCGGCCGCCGCGGGCCCGCGAGTTAGAGGGCCCCGACGCTGCGGCGGAGGCTCGGGTGACCCCGCGCCGCCCCTCGGGGCCCGGCCGGAGCTCCCCGCGGGAACGCCGCGGGACAGGCGTGTCTCCACGCTCTCGGCCCGCCGGACCCGCCTTCGCTTTCCGCCGCGCCGCCCGCGGTCTCCGCTGTGGTCACCGAGGGCCAGGCGCCCCGCCGAGGCCCCGGGGGCGACGCCTCCCCGCACACGCCGCGGACACGCTTCGAGCGCTTTGGGTGCTTTTCACCCCGGCCCCCCTTGTTGCCCACCCCGAAAAAGCTCCGGGCGAGAAGTGGGGGAGTCTTTGTGTCCTCGCTGTTTGTTGGGACTTCTTCCCAGGACAGCATCCCCCACCCCTTTCCTCTGAAAGTCTTGTGGTTTCCCTACAAGACGGAAAGAGGGTGAGAAGGTTGAGATTTCTCTATTACAAACTTTCCCGTCCCGAACCGCTAAAACTCCAAAGGGTTTGGCCGTAGGGAGACATCGCGGCTCAAGAGGAGGGAGCGACCAACGCATTCCTGCGCCCTCCGCCCTCCCACCTGGTCCTTGGCTCCCCTCCCCCGCCCGGGCCTCGGCCCGGCGTCCGAGCTGCGGAGCCCGCCCCGGCAGTGTCAGGGTTAAGCCCAGGAATGTGGCGGCGAGGAATGTGCATGCAGATGAGCCGAGCGCGGGGAGGGGCGGGGGCGGGGCGCATGCTAATAGCATGCAAATGAGGAGGCCCGTCGCCGCCGTGCTGCCGTTCCGCGGAGCTTCCCGGATCGGAGCCCAGACGGCGTCGGCTGGGGCAGCCTGGGCGCCGCGACCCTCGGCCGCCACAGGGGGACGGGGAGGAGGAGGAGGAAGAGGCGGAGGCAGCGGCGGCGAGGAGGAGGAGGAGGCGGAGGAGGGTTCGCTCGTCTGCTCCGACGCAGACATGGTGGACTGATCCCCAGCGGGGCCGAGATCAGGATATCCTGAGGCGTCCCCCGCGCGTGGCTCCGCTGAGCCCTGCGCCCCGCAGTCCGTCGCCGGCGCCCGCGTCGGGGGCGACCGCCGGGCGGGCAGTCGCGTTCCCGCAGCGTCCCGCGCCCGGTCCCTATGGAGGCGCCGCTCGCCGGCGAGGCCGCCGACCATGCCTAGGAGGGCCGGGAGCGGGCAGCTGCCGCTACCCCGGGGCTGGGAGGAGGCCAGGGACTACGACGGCAAGGTCTTCTACATTGACCACAACACCAGGAAGACCAGCTGGATCGACCCCCGGGACAGGTGGGCGGCCGGGCCGCGGGTGGGCGCGGGGAGCCGCCTCGGAAGTGCGGCGGCGGCTGTTGTCTGGGCGACCTGGTGGGGCGGCGGCGCCCTCAGCGCTGGGGGTGTGGAGTGTCGCCGGCCCGGGTACCCCGAGGGGTCCCGAGAAGGCGCGGAACCGTCGGGTGGGGCGGGACAGCTTGTGCCGGCGAGGCGCCCCTGTTATGGCCCCTGTGCCTGCTGCCTTCCCGACGCCACTCCCAGCCCCGAGGGAAGGGCAGCAGTGGAGCCCTGGGCTGGCACTCCGTGTCCTGTTAGCGGACCCAGAGTGGGCCACCTGAGTCCTGTTCAGAGCCCGCCCGTGCTTAAAGTTGGCCAAGTTGAGGCTGGAGGGCACCTTCGGCCCCTTCGAGGCACCGTGAGCGTAGGGCCTCCTGGAGGCCTAAATTTAAAGTGAGGAACTAGCCACTCAGGCTACCTATGGCACCTCTTTGGTCTTCCTTGGGTCCTAATCCTTGACTGCAAGTTTTTGACCAGGTACACCATGAGCCAGGTCAGACGTCCAGAGTATGGAGAGTGGTCCCATTCCTGGCTGGGCCCTGGTAGTGGGTGTAACTGGCCTTGCCCTCAGATTTTAGAAACACTTGTTTGGAACTTTTACTTCCTAGTGAACTTACTCCCAGATCTTGAACAGGCAGATCCTGTTTTGAAGTAAAAAGCGGTGGAATGAACATTGGAACTGAACTTTGGGTATTGGGGAACTCTGACTTGACTTTAGCCGGATTTTGTTTAATTCTCAATACACATGTTATATTCCTGTCTGGAGATGAAGAAGAGAAGCATAACAGAATTATCATTTGAGAAGTTAAGGAGCTGAAGTTGAGCTGAGCGGTCCCAAATGTTCCTCTATCCTGTTTTTCTTTTTACCCTTTAAAGAACAATTTCTTAGAATTACAGTTACTATAAAAATAATAAGAGGCGTTCCTAATTATAAATTTGTAAATTGTCCACTAAGGAGATATTCCTTAATTGTAAATTTATTTAATATTAGATATAGCTCCATCATTTGGACTTCCATCACCATTCCTGCAAATTCTTTTCAGCTTTTTATGGAATGTGGCATTAGAATATAACCTTTTTAGGTGCTTTCCCTGTTAAATAGTCCCCCTTTTCTCAATTTGAAGCCAAAATAGTTTCCTACTTTATATTCTCAGTTACTCTTGTCCTAAAAATATTGTGTTTGAAAGCTGTTAAGAAGCAATTATAAGAAAGTCAGAAATGACATTATAAATTTATGGAACAATCCTTGTTAAATTATCCATGAAGGTATCAGTTTAGGTTTCTCTTCTGAAATGAGAAAAGGCACCTGTGCCCGGGTCCCATCTTTCCACAGCGTGGCTGCCTGTTGCTGGCCTGATGAAAGTTATGGCAAGCATCACACCTGCACAGTCTCTCCAGACGTATTAGTTGTCATAAACTTCACACTCCCAGCCAGTCATATGACTTATGCCATTGCACTTTGAAACTACTTAACAGATAGTAAATGTCAGTGCCGATGGTGTGCACCCAGTAGTGGCTTTTAGGGCACCTGTATAAATATTTGACTTTTTACACTTGTGTGGTAATTCTTTCTGCTTTTGGATACTTGGAGTTTCAAGTTATTGAAGTTGCAGTAAATTGTTGAAATATTTAGGCATTTTAGGTTCTCTTCTGCTTCAGTTTAAATGTTTTATTATATCATCTGCTTTGTTTACCAAAAAGGATTACAAGAATATGTTAATGCCTGGGTAAAGCAAATAGAAAGTGAAGTAAAGTTGTATGACAGCTAATCCATATCACTTCTTACAGAAGGCAAGAATGTCCTTTATTGTAAACTAATGGATTAGCAAATTATTGTGAAGCCTGTTTACAGGAAACAGGGTAACTGATTCATTTGATGGGGACAAACAGTTTTGACTAAGATGACTTTTTATTATCCTAGTTTTCCTTGAAACTGGTCTTTAAGTATTTGGTGATACAAATTTGAGTGATTACAAATATTTCTGTATTTCAGTGTGAGAATTTTAAAGGATATTCTGTGAGATCAGTAGCCATGACGTTAGTTTAAATTTGATTGTGTTTTCTATTAGGGCAATTAACTGACAGTAAGTTTTCCTCAATAGTGTTAGAGCTGGTTGGAGAGGATATTTGGAGTAACTATTAGCTCTTCTCAATTTTTTTACACAGTTCACAAACATATGAAAAGAGAGCTTTTACACAGGCCAATTGGAGTGTGTGGATTCTTGTGCAGGATCAGTTTACAAATCCTGAAAGTAAAATGACTTGATATACTGTGGGTCTGCAGTATTTTTGAACTTTTAAAGCCACTTAATCAAAATGGTCATCATGATTTACCCAGTTTTTAAATTCTGTTAAGAAAAAGAATTTTGCCATAGTTTTTATCAGAATTTTGTTTTGTTTTGTTTTTCAGTACTTAGGGGTTGAACTCAGGGCCTCAAGGATGCTAGGCAAGTCATCTACCACTGAAGCTGTACCCCCAGCCCTTTTTTTATTTTTTATTTTGAGACAGCATTTCTCATTAAGTTGAGCAGACTGCCCTCTGGCCATGAACTTGGTATCCTCCTGCCTCTGCCTCCTGAGTCTCTAGGATTACAAGTGTGTGCCATTGTGCCTAGCTGTTTTTGGTTTTATAGATAATTAGGCTTAGTGGGAGGAGGCTGGGGGATTTTACAAGAACATATTTCATTCAGTGAGTTTAAAAACAACAATTTCATTCAATAGGTAGTGATGCTAGAATATTGAAACATTATTTTAAAATACTTTTAAGCTTTTAGAGCTAGATGACATATTACAAACTTTGCTGGGATGTGATTAGAGTTTTCTCTTCCTTTCTTTTTTTTACAGTATTGGGGATTGAACTCAGGGCCTTGGACATGCTAGGCAAGTGCTCTACCACTGAGCCACATCCCGCCCCATTTAAATTTTTTATCTCGAGGCAGGGTCTCATTAAGTTGCGCAGGCTGCGTATGGCCTCAAACTCATGTTCCTCTTGCCTCTACCTCCCAAGTTGCTGGGGTTACAGGTGTGTGGCCATGAGAGTTTTTGTTGCACCCGTGTAAGTTTAGAGGAGTCTCTGAAGTGTTTTAAATTTCCTCTTTTCACCTCTAAATGAGGATAATATCACTTTCTCATAGGGATGTTTGTGGGGCCATAATTAGGGCCTAGCCAAATTGTAGTAGTTGTTATGTTGACATTTTAATATAGAAACTGGGTGGTAGTTCAGGTAACCTGTGGAAATAGTAGATAGATGAGCATATACATATTTACTTGGTGTTTATTGTGAGTTCACCACTGTACAATAAGCTCTTTAACTGTGATCTCATTTTATTGTCCCATTAGTTCTACCAAGTAGGTGCCGTTCTTACCTTCTGCTCACAGATGGGGAGATTGAGTCAGAGAGAGGTTGCCCTTACTGTTAAGCATAGAGCCAGGATCTGAAGCCAGACAGTCCAGCTCCAGAGCCTGTCTGTACTTCTCTAGACTGCCTCAAGACTCTGACATGTTCAGGGTCTTTGGGTGGAGTTTGGGGAGGGCCGAACCTCTTCACTCAGTATTGATTTTTCAAGCTGATTGACCAGTCTGATCCTAGGGAAATCTCCCTGTCCTTTATTCCCTGACTCCCCTGTGGGCACACTCCCTAGGACTGTTACTTCAAAGTTTATTCCCTATTTATCTCTTATTTTGCTTACCGTTGACACCCTTTGACCACACCAATTGGTGTTTATGGTGGGCCATAGATCATGACCAAATGGGCTGGTGCTTTAAAAAATAGTATATTCAACATAGGAGGACAAGGTGAGATGGATTCATCACCTTTTGGAGGAGTAGAGGGTTTAGGTGAGCCGGCCTCAGAAATAGGTGAAGGTTCTAGGAACTCTCAGTAGGATTTTGCTCACTTTCTACCCTTGGATTAAATGTTACCCAGAAATACGATAACTTTGTGTACTTGAACTTAAAGGATTTACTGCCACACAAAGCAACTTTATGTTAGAACCTAGGTATAGACCTCAACTTGTGGCTTATGGCTAGGATCAGATGTTGAGCACCCGGTATCTTCTGACTGAAAAAGAAAAATCCTGGGACATGGGGAGGGCCAGAATGAGGAGGAAGGCAATGCCATGTGAGTGTCTCATTGATGTCACAGTTAACCTTTGGCTTTTCACAGTCAGTTTGTGGCACAGATTAGGATCTGAGGAAGTCTCTGTTGTCATTCCTTCAAAGCCAAAGTAAGTAATTTTGATCAACCTATTGCTAATGTGTAAATTCCTCAAGAGTCCTAATTGCTTGTAACTGCTTTGTGTCCTTTGTATGTTGTAGATGTTAAATGAATGTTGGTTAGGTCAGTTCATGAAGACTGTAAATTAATGAAAATGTTAGTTGACTTAGTCTCTTATTTCCAATTTCTTATTGGGCTTTAAAGAAAAAATATACCCAGCTGGGCACTGTGGCTCATGCCTGTAATCCCATTGATTTGGGAGGCTGAGGCTGGAGAGCAGTGAGTTTGAGGCCAGAGGCAGCCTGTGCAATTTAGCAAGACTTTGTCTCAAAAAATACCCATAACTACCAGCAACTTGAGACAATTTTCCAGTTGGGTTAAAAATAATGAGAGAATTGGACCATTACATTTTGAATAATAGTATAAATATGTGAATTACTTAGGAAAGAAAACAATCAGCTCTGATGATCTTAATCACAACTACCATGGTTATACATTGCTGGAAATTGTTCCTGTCCAGCAGGCCCAGAGTCTGGGTTCCAAGTGGTTACTGTGAGTTATTTGTATGATTATGGTATTTGAAGTGTGGTTGTTGTTGTTAGGTGCTGTCGAGTCAGTATCCGACTCATAGCGACCCTCATAGGGTTTTCAATGGCTGAGTGCTTCGGGATTGCCTTGGGAGTGGATTGCCAGGCCCTTCTCCCATTTTTGCGGTGCTGGGAATTGAATTCGGGGCCTCAGAGACTGCAGCGCTCTACCCACTGGAGAGGTTGTTAAAAGAAGTCTTTAGAAAAATTACTCAAGGAAGTACTAATTTAAATGAAACTATGCTGTCTTCAAAATATTCCTAAAGAAACATTTGTTTTCCTCACAGTTTGCTATAATGCTTGCTAGAGTGAGCAGGAGTTGTTTAGTATATTTGAATGACTACAATTTTTTTTCAATGATTTTAATAGTCCATAGTTTGCAGTTTAATTTTGTTGTAAGACTCAATACAATAATTGGTTTTTCAAGAAAGACTATTATTTATAAATGTGCTATTTGTTTTGAGCAGCAAATTGCTAAGTTGTCAGCTACCGTCAGTCATTGTGACATGTGGCCTACAAGCAAACTGATATTTAAATTTAATGAGAGGAAGCCCTGGTATACTAAGAAAAGTGTGGAAGCCGCCTGCAGGCCCTGTACTCCCTTGTAAATGGCACTTGCTTACTTGTTTTGAGTAAATTTCTGTGGAGAAAATGAGGCTGTCCCTATAGAGGGGCATGACTAGCTTCATCTTGCTGATGTCGGAGTTAGTGAAATAGCAAGAAACAGTATTAGCCCTAATATGCTATAAATTCTTGCTCACAGGGCCCGAATCTGCATATATGCTGGTCCTGGGAATTTGATTGAAGTTGGTTGGACTGGCCTCTTGTTAGAATTTTGGACCAGTTTCTTCATCCATTTCTGAAACTCGTGATACTGGAAAAATTACCACAGAAGTATGTGGGACAGGAAAGGGAATTTTAAAGGCACTGTTTATATATAAGATGTGGCTAAAATGATTTATTAAAATATAAGTTCAGAATATTTTCATTGTCTTTTTTGTTAATTTTTTTATTGTGACAAATCACATAACATAAGCTTCACAATTTTAGCCATTTAAGAGTGTGCAGTTCAGTGTTTTTAGTGTATTCACAGTGTTGTAAAGTCATAACTGCTGTATAATTCCTAAACATCAACATTACCCACTATATTAGCCCTATACCTATTAAGAACTCACTGCCCATAGTCTTTTCACCCTGAGGCCTTTGGCAACCACTAATCTACTTTTTGTGTTTTGGTTTGCCTATTCTGGACATTTTATAAAAACGGAGTGATATAATAGTATCCCTTTTTGTCTGGCTTCTTTCCCTTAGCATAATGTTTTTGAGGCTTGTCCGCGCTGTAGTGTTCATCATCACTTCATTCATTACTGTGACTGAATAATGTTTCATTGTATAGCTATACCATATTTTATTTGTCAGCTGATGGACCTTTGGATTTTATTGTACTTTTTGGCTACTGTGAATAATGCTGCTATGAGCATCCCTGCACAGTTTCTGTATAGATAGAGGCCTTCAGTTGTCTTTGGGATATATCTAGTAGTGGAATTGCTGGGTCATATGGTATGTAAGTCAGCTTCTACATTGCTGTGGCAAAATACCTGACAGAAACAAACTTATAGTAAGAAAGATATTTATTGGGGCTCACAGTTTAAATGATTCCAGGTCATAGAGGTAGGGCAAGCGTGCAGCAGGGCAGATATGGTGGCAGAGCAGGTGGCAGGGCCTTTGATAGAGAACCTCATATCTTGATGATCAGGAAGCAGAGAGTGAGTGCCGGAACCAGAGGCCTGCATAAAACCTCAAAGGCCCACCCCTAGTGACCCACATCTGCAAGGCTAGGTCCCACCTCTCGAAGTTCCGTAGCCTCCCAGGACAGTGCCACCAGATAGGGACCAAACATTCAAACCCATGACCTTTGGAGGACACTTTAGATTCAAACCATAACATATGGCAATTCTGTTTAACTTTTTAAAAAATATATTCTTTATTTGACAAGCAGCAATGCATAGTTCTTATTTTAATATAGATACAATTATAAGATTATCTGTCATATTACAATACTTAAGTTTTTTAATGCTTAACTTTTTGAGTAACTACCAAACTTTTCCACAGTAGCAGCCTGTTTTATATTCCCACAGGCAGGGTTGAATGTTCCAATGCCTTCTTTTAAAGCTGTTCCAGTGGCTGTGAGGTGGTACCTTATTGTAGGTTAGATTTTCATTGTCCTCTTCAGAGTGTTGTGATAGCCTTAATTTGACCCATGCCTTCCCCCTTTGTTCTAGCCTTTCGAAGCCATCACCTCTCTCTATACCTTTTTGTGTACTCTCACTTATTCTTTGACCAAGAAAAAACTTAAGAGACATCAGAAGTTCATTTGGGTCTTATATTACTCTTTCCTTTCCCTCCACATCTGACTGCTTTGAATGATTTTAACAGCAACATTGTGGATATAAATTAATCAGCAATTAGTAGTTTTTTTTTTGTTGTTGTGCTAATTCTTTTTTTTATTGGAAATTTTTAATGTACACCTTAATGTGATTCATTCTGACATGCTTTTCATTGTGACATTTCCATATATGCATTTTGATGTACATTATTCATATAGGTAGTTTTTATTGTGTCAGTCGGCTAGGTATTCTGGACACTGGGAGATATAAAGATGAAAAAGATTCAATTCCAGCTCAGCTTGCTTACAATCTAGTTTGCATAATCCCTCTAAAAAGTGAAAGAAAGTTGGAGTATTGTTCGTGAGGGAGAAGGACCTGGCAATCCACTCCCAAGGCAATCCCGAAACTGTCAGCCATTGAAAACCCTACGAGGGTCGCTGTGAGTCGGATACCGACTTGACGGCACCTAACAACAACATTGTTCGTGAGATTTTCTTTATATACTTTTAATTCAGCCTAATGAGTACCTTCTTCCCAAACATTTTAGAACATCTGAGAGTAGTTAAAAGTAGAATATGATGTCAAAGTATATAGTAAGTTTTGTCTTTATCTCAAATGTGATGTATATGAACCATATAGATAATCATACTGTGTGGTATATGTATGTATACACACATACATATATATATCAACTTACTTAAAATGATTCAAAAGTTATTTCTTGTAGTTATATTTAAGGACTAAATCCATTTTTATTAATTTTATTTGAAAAAAAAAAAAAAGTTGGAGGATGCCTGAGAAACGCTGCCTCCTCCGCCAGGTGATCAGGGATAAATGTCAACAGTGACAAGTTGTGTCATTGTGCCCCTGATGGGATGTGATGACAATGGCATTTTGTCTTTGTAGTTTTCCTCCCACCCAGCCCATAATAACCCTAGTCTAATAATGAGAAAAACACTAAATCCAATAGACGGACATTCTACAAAATGTCTGACTGCTGCTCATCAATAGTCAAGGCTCTCCAAAATGGGAAGTCACAGCCACGAAGAGCCTAAGGAGATGCAGCGTCTACACTTGGATAAGACAAAGAAAAGACTAGGGAAATATGAACAAAGCATTTTACTTAATATATCAATGTTGTTAGGTGTCTCACAGCGACCCTCATAGGGTTTTCAATTATAAGTACAATTACTTATATTACTCTTTCCTTTCCCTCCACATCTGACTGCTTTGAATGATTTTAACAGCAACATTGTGGATATAAATTAATCAGCAGTTAGTTTTTTTTTTTGTTGTTGTTGTTGTGCTAATTCTTTTTTTTAATTGGAAATTGTTTCGGGATTGCTTTAGGGATTGCCACCTTCTCCTGTTTCTGCAGTGCTGGAGATCGAACATGAGTCCTCAGAGAGTGCAGAGCAGCACTTTGCCAACTGAGCTAAACCCCAGCCCCCATCTTATCAATATTGGTTCATTAATTTTGGTATATATACTACTGGGAGAAACTGAGTGTGGAATATACGGGAACTTTCTGTTTTTGTACTTTTCCTATGCATCTGAGCCTGTTCTAAAAAATAAAATTTATTTTTAAGAAATCACAAGAAAATCGCATGAAACCATTGGAAGTGTTTTTCTTTAGTCAAATTGTGGCCATAGTGTGTAATTATGGTTTTTTGTTGTTGTTGTAGTTGTTTAAGTGAAATGCAGTGGTGGGCAAACCTCTGCCCAGCGGCCAAATCCTGACCTGCAGGCCTTTTGTGGTACAGCCCTCTAGCTGGAGTGGGTTTTACATTATGAAGCAAAAGTTATAAACAAAGAAACAGAAATAAAGAATCTATGGCAGAGACTGAATGTGGCCCACAAAGCCCAAAATATTTACTTCTCTGGTCCTTTAAGAGAAAAAGTTTGCCAACCTCTGATATAAAATCTTTAAAATATTTTCTATTAACATTTGAAAAACCATTTATGATAAAATGGTATGTTTATCAGTGATCACTCGTCATTCACTTACTACATAAATACTTTGTAGATATTGTATAGCAGCAGTCCCTAACTTTTTTGGCACCAGAAACTGGTTTCTTGGAAGACAAATTTTTCATGGATGGGTGGTGGTGGTGGTGGAGGTGGTAGTGATTTTGGGATGATTCAAGTGATGAGGAGTGGCTGTAAATACACATGAAGTTTTGTTTACTTGCCCTGTTCTCCTCTTGTTGTGTGGACTGGTTTACCATACAGTTTATTGTAGGAATTATAAATATAGTTTTATGTTTTTATATTTTGTACCTGTACCCATCCATGGCCTGGGGGTTGGGGACCCCTGTTGTGTTGTATAAAGATGAATCAGACATGGATGCTGAGTTTAAGGAATTGACCTGTATCTTTCATTACTTTCCTTTCCCTGAAATACAGCACCATTGCTAAAGTTTTTCAAACCCATTCTTCTTTGAAGTAGCTGGACTGATGGTAGTTGTTCTGTCTATTACTCTCATGCCTGGAGTGAGTTCCCAGATACTGGCTCAAAAGTAGCTGCTTGCTGGTACCATATACCTCATATGTCAACAGGAAGGGAAGGGCATCCTTGGAAGCCTGGCTTTGCCACATAGGGCCTGAAGTAGAGATTGTTTTTGTGGTATGGAGGCAGCTCAAGTCAATAAAGTTACCAGATATCAGGCACCTGTTAGCTGATTCTTCTTGTTTGTTTATGTATTTATTTTTTTGATTTTTGAGGCAGGGTCTTGCTGTGTAGCTGGCATCCAATTCCTGCCTCAGCCTCCTGAGCACTGGGATTACAGGTATGTGCCACTCTGCCTGTCCTTAGATAATTCTTAAAAAGAATTTGTACATAAGAACATGAGAAAGGCAGGCAAAAATCAAATTTTGAAGATACTGTAGTAGTTTGTTTATAGTTTACAGTTGTTAGGTGCTCTCGAGTTGGTATCCAACTCATAGCGACTCTATGTACAACAGGTGAAACACTATTGTGCTTCTCTGCTATTCATAGGGTTTTCAATGGCTGAGTGTTTTGGGAGGGGGTTTCCGGGTCCTCCTCCCAAGCCTACAGCACCTGGTGTTCCCAGGCGGTCTCCTATCCAAGTACTAACTAGGCCCGACCTGGCTTAGCTTCTAGGATCTGGCAGGATCAGATGCCATGGTGGTACGGCTGCAGATAGTTTATTACGGCAGGAAGCATAAATATTACAGTTTTATGTTTTGATATTTGGAAATATTATCTTTCTGTGGCAAATAGATATTATTTGTGAGATCACAAGTTTGGCTATGATGATCACACAAAAATAATTTTGTGCTATTTTCTGTACTGTACTCATCACAATCAAGGGTGTCCCAGGGAGTATGACATTTCTTTTTTTTTGCTTTGTGAATAATTCTTCCTGCATTGTTAGCCCCGACGTCAGTAAAGAAATTATGGTTCCAAGAGTATACTAGTGACACAATTTCAAAATAGAACCAGCTGGGGCTGTCAGGGGGTAGCAAAGTTAGGTTTTGGGGAGTATCTTCTCATTCCTGCAGCTTATGAGGAGTTACAATGGTCCTATTAGAGAACTTGGAGAAGGACCTGGCAATCCACTCCCAAGGCAATCCCGAAGCACTCAGCCATTGAAAACCCTATGAGGGTCGCTATGAGTCGGATACCGACTCGACGGCACCTAACAACAACAACAACATTAGAGAACTTGAACACAGGTAGACATGAATGTAATTTGGTCTTACTGGGTGGGGGTAGGAAATTTAATTTTGAAGAAATGTAGACCTTACTTAGATTGTGAGTTAGGATGTTTAGCTAAGTATGAGTCCCTGGTATTTTTATGAGTGAGTTTGTCAGGATTCAGAAAACAGAGGGGCTTATCTTTGGGGTACACTGCAGATTCTGCACATGCAGAGGTGTTTTTCTCATGTGGCCTGGCTTGTGTTGGTCACCAGTTCTGAATGTGAGCAGCAGTAGTAAATGTGGAGTTACAGAGATTTGTGCTATAAATTCCTGATTAAAATTCTGACTTAGTAATAGACTGTGGAATGTGTTATAGTACTTTATTGACATTTCTCCACTTTATAAGAAGGTGATTTTATTAAGTGACAGGGATATTCAATAAAGTTTAAAATGTGGCAGACAAGTTTTACTGCAAGAGATTTGAAGAACACAGTTTCATTTAGTACAAAACTTTAATCTTGGCAGTTTTTCTTAGCATTATGGTTTTTAATAGAAATGAATTAAAATGTAGTCTTTTTTCTTTGAAACTCTGTTTGGACTGAATGTGTAGACTCCATTTTTTACATGGTATCAGTGGGTTATAAGTTTTGATGCCTTATTGGGCTAGGTGAGATTTTGGACCAATTGGTAATTCAGTCCACATTATATGTTCTTTTCCTATCTGCTGATTACTGGGGTGCTTGAACTTGGTAGAAAGATCATTTGCTTTCTTCCCTCTTTGCTTCCATTCCCCCTTTTCTGCTGAGTGATACAACTTACGACATTTCTCATAGGGCAGTATAACTAGCAACTAGTATTTAACTTAGCAAACTGTCTAACATAATGTTAATGCCCTGGTTTGTTATTATAGATCCAAAACTAGCGCAGATGTCTAACATTTCTTTCAGTCCTGGTTTTCCTCTGCAGGTATGCCTGTGGAGTGTATGTAGATACATTCTTGAGAGATTTCCTAATGTCTCATGTATAAGGAGCATCTGTGTGTCTGCATCATTAATATTTTCATAAAATTGGTTCCATGTCCAGTGAGGATAGAGACTTGCTGTGTATATGCAGTATTCCTTTGTATTCCTCCTTATACCTTTCCCCATGGGACACATAAGAACACTACAGAGAGCTGTACCTACATAAGTGAAATATAAGCTTTTGAAGGACCATTTCCTCCTTCTAAGAATCTCTGTAATTTGTCCCTAGTCTACTTTTACGATTTAACCCCCTAGTCATTCATTCACTTACTCATTCAATCACTCATTCAAACATTTATTGAAAACACTATATGCCAAGTACATATACCTTGGGAAATAGCATTGAATGAAATAAGCAAGGTTCCAACTTTATGGATTTTATATTCTAGTTTGGGGAAGGCAAAGAAATTATAAAAGCATTGGTGAAGGTGCTTTGATAAAAATAAATGAAGTGGTAATGGTGTCAGTGGGAGCTGCTTTGAGTTGGGTGGTTGAGAAAAGCCTTTCTGAGGAGCTGACATTTAACTGAGATCTTCCATTCGTGTGAGCTCTGGGGGAAGAATAGTTCAGGCAGAAGAAAAGACAGGTGAGAGTTCTAGTCCGATATGATAGCTTCTAGGGGTATGTGGTTATTTACACTTAAAGTAATCTAAATTAAGTTAAACATTTAGTTCTCAAGTCTCACTAGCCACCTTTTAAGTGCTAAATAGCCACATGTGCAGATAGAGAACATTTCCATCAGTACAGAAGATTCTGTTGGGCTGTCCTTTCCTAAAGTGATAGAGGTTGGTGCATTGAGGGAACTAAAAGGCAGCTAGTGTGACTGACGTTGAGACTGAGAGGGAGGAGGGTCTTGAGATGAAGTAGAGAGAGAGAAGGGGATCTGACCATGTATGCCTTGTAGACCAAAACATTTTTAAGGGTGTTTAGGAACCCTTAAAAATTGGAGAGTTTTAGCTAGACATGATGTCGTATGCCTATAGTCCCAGCACTAGAGAGGCAGAGAGGCAGGAGTATCTAGAGGTAGAGGCCAACCTGGGCTACATAGCAAATTCCAGGCCAGCCTGAGCCATATAGCAAGCTCTGTCTCATAAAACCAAGGGCTAGGGTTACAATTCAGTGGTAGAGCATTTGCCCAGCTTGTGCAGGGTCCTGGGTTTCATCCCTAACATGCCAAAAATAAAAATAGAAAAAGAGAGAGAAAGAGTAGAAAGAGAGAGAGAAAGAAACATGGATAGCTATGGGTCCCTGTGTACGTGGAGAAGGAATCATAGGTACTGTTGCAGTGAAATAGTCCAGGTGAGAAGCAGTTATAAGTTGAAGTAAAGTGATGGCTTTGGCAGTGGGAAGCAGTGAATGGATTTGTCTATATTTTTAGGTAAAAGTGAAAGAATGTGCTCATAATTTGGATATGTGAAGCATGAGGAAATGAGAGAATCAAGGCTTTACTGATTCACTGATAGGGAAAGAACAAGAGAGTAATGTGGTTAGTTGGTATCCAGCTGGATTGGTAATACCAAATTCTTTTTCAGATTTATAGTCTGAGATGCCTATTGAGACATACAAATGGAAATGTCTACTACACACCTGGACATAGAATCTGGTGTTTAAGAGACATCTCAGAATTGGAGATACTAAATTTGGGTATACATAGATAGTATTTGAGTTGTAGGATAGGATGAAATTCCTCCAAGAGAAGAAAAGGAGAGGTCCCAGGACAGCCTTGAGGCATGCCAGTATTTTTTTTTTTTTTTTTGTGTGTGTGTGTATGAAACCCTACTCCAGCTGTTGTTGTTGTTGTTGTTAGGTGCCCTTGAGTCGGTATCCGACTCATAGCGGCCCTCTGTACAACAGGGGAAACACTATTGTCAGTGCTTCTCTGTTGTTCATAGGGTTTTCAATGGCAGACTGATTTTTGGGAGGGGGTTGCCGGGTCCTTCTCCCAAGCCTACAGCTTCTGGTGTTCCCAGGCAGTCTCCCATCCTGGTACTAACCAGGCCTGACCCTGCTTAGCTTCTGAGATCTGACGGGATCGGATGCCACAGGGCTACAGCTGCAGGCCCTATTCCAGCTAAGATGGTTTATTTGTTTTGATTGGAACATATCTTATACTTTCCACCACTGTGCAAAAGATGATAATAATGAAGATGATGATGATGATGATGATGATGATGATGATGATGATGATGATAAGTACCATGTACTGAGCCCTTCACATGTTATTTCAAGCTCCATAAGGGCAGGTATTATCTCTCTTGTTCTCTGTTGTACTGCAGTGTCCAGCTCTATAAAAGCTCTTAATATTTACTATTAAATAAAATCTTCAGTAGGTACCATTATTACCATCTGCTATGCTTTGAATATGGTTTGCATTTGTCTTCAACAAACTCCTGTGTTGTCTTACCTCACTGGGGGCATGTCCTTGGGAGGGATTAAGGAAGTTCTCCTAAGAGAGTTGTTACAAAGGAACCATCTTGGCCACTCACCAGCCCTTTTGGCTTCCTGTCTTGTGTTGTGATCTTTTTTTTTTTTTTTTTTTTTTTGTGGTATTTGGGGTTGAACCTAGGGCCTTGCGCTTGCAAGCTTTGCAAGTGCTGTACCACTGAGCCGCACCCCCAGCCCATCTACCTACCTACCTATCTATCTATCTATCTATCTATCTATCTATCTATCTATCTATTTATTTATTTTCTAAGAGAGGGTCTCGCTAAGTTATGCAGACTGCCTCTGGTCTCAAACTTGCGATCCTCCTGCCTTCTGCCTCTCCAGTCACTGAGATTGCAGGTGTGTACCACTGTGCCGGGCTGTGTTGTGGTCTTTTATTATGTCTTTACAGTCTCCCACCATTGTGGTACCATCCACCATGAGACCTTTACCAGAGCTGAGCAGGAGCCGGATGCCATGCTCTTGAGCTTCCAGAACTCCTTTCTTTACAAAGTTATCCAGCCTCAAATATTTCATTACAGTAAGAAAAAAACAAAACAAAACAAAACAAAACTAATATTCCTCTATTTTAGGAAACTGAGGCTTATGAGGTTAAGTGACTTGTCTAAGGGTACAAAACTTTTAAGTGGTAGTATGCCGTAGCCATGTCTCTTTGATTTCAGAGCTGTGCATTTAACTACATGCTGCCTCTACTTTGCACACCAGCCTTTGGCCTCTTTTCTAGAATTTGTGAGTCATTGCTACTCTTCAAGGATTTAGTTGAAGTTTTGTCATTTGCAGCTTGCCTTAACACCTTACCCAAATACAGTCTATCAGTGCATTAGTTCTTAGGATACTTGGTTTTAGCATCTGTATTAAAACTAAATATGTATTGTACTTTAACTCCTCAAATTGAATCACTACATTTTCAGTTTATATTTTATCATCCCAGAAGAATTAATAAGGCTCCATTTAGCTGAATCGTGCACATTATTTATTTATACCCCTCATGGGACACGCAGCATGATGTCTTGTGTGTATTAATTGCACAAATAAAGCCTAATTTGATTCTGTCACTTCTGTCTTATTCCAATGTTTTAAGTTCTTTTGGAGGCTGAGATCTAATGTGCTATAAATCCTCTTTATCTCTGTCATCTGGTTCTAAAACCCCTTTGACCTTGTATTGCAGCCTTCTCCCAATCTGGCCTTCTATGGAACCATCCCCTGCCCAGTGCACTGTTTATACCATCTGCACCCCTGCAAGTTCTACCGTTATTTGAGGACAAGTGAACTAATTATGAAGGATGAGAACTTTCTATGATAAAGCTGAGGCCCAGCTTTTTCAGGTTCTTTTCTGTGGGGCCCTCTTTCTCATTGATTTCAAACCTGAGAGGTGATCTATTTTCTGAGAAGTCTTGGCTTCACCATAGATGTGTAAATTGCAAACTTTGATTGGAATTCATTTTTACTCTTATAGTTGATTCTAAATCTTGGGAGAAATAGTCTCAGATTATTAATTTCAGCCACATTTTAGTTTATTTTAAATTTCTTAGGTTTGGATTCAGAGTAAAGAGTTTTCATTAGTAGAAAGTGATGGAAATTCAGACAGAGTATGGTGTGTTTTTGTTTGATTTACTTATGTCATGAAACTTACCTGGAAGTATGTAAGCAGCCACTTAAAAAATGGTTGAAGAAGAATCATTGAATTTATACATTCCTTACTCCTGTTAAAGGTTATTGCACCTTTTCTGTCTTTGTGGTAGCTGAATAATAGATTGTATGTCTGATTCTATTTGGGCATCTAGTATTCTTGCATTTCTACTTTTGACTTTGAGATCCAAGTTTGTAAATTTTATAGTATTGGTGGTCTCACATGTAGTTGGCAAGTGCCCTACACTGAACTGCATGCACCCCGTGCCCCTTTATATTTTATTTTTATTTTTTGAGATAGATATGGTCTTGAATTGTACAGGCTGCCTCTGGCCTCGAACTCATAGTCTTCCTGCCTCAGCCTCCTAGCTCAAGTCCCTGGGAAAGTTTGTGAATTTTAATTAAATGCCTAGATTATGCATGTGAAAAACCTTTTTGTTCCTGGGTTGCTATGAGCAACAGTTGTTAAAGTTAACCTTCCTTTTTTAAAAAGGAATTGTGGACAAATATGTGAATTTTAGCAGGTTAAAAAAGGTCATTATTTAATGTTGTGAGTATTCTACCTATAATGTGAATTGCTGCTTGATCATAATTATAGTGAAGGAAGAATACAGTAGAAGTGAATAATCATGCAGCACATTGACAAAACATTCCTAAAATACTATTCAAATGAGGAAAGACTTTGCTGGGCTGCGGCTAGTAGCCAAGCGTTGAGTCCTTTTAGTCACTTGTCTGACTGGGTTTACTGTTGTGGCCAAAAAGAAACTGTGTGCAGTGGTTTGCATAAAAAGGCTGTGATTTATCTGAAATTTCCTAACTTTCAAAAACCCTTTTTCTCCTTTTCTCCCTACATAACACTGTGTCATTCCTAAAGACGTCTTTTGTCCTGATGGTATTTGTTTCATCACTTTCCATCCGACCTCAGTCTAAATTTTACTGACTCCTGGTGATTGCTTAGGCTTGTTATTTGATTCTATTGTGTGAGTTTTTGATTATACTCCTTTGTGCTGTTCAAACTAGCAGTGTTTACCTAAATTAGTGGCGGTAGTGAAGGACACAGGTTGGCCTATTTGAATGAAAATCAAGAGCATTGCCCTAGCCCCGCATTGAGTACTGCTTGACAGATATCCATGAATTGTCTCTCCAGAAGCCATTGGGAATTTGGCTGGACTATGGGAGCCTGCTCCCCAGTGGAAGGCGTATGGTCTGGGAATGGCCTGATTTAGGGATTTATAGCGATAATGTAATTAATTCTCTCTCTGAGAATACAGAACAGAGTGAAGAGACACCCTTTGTCCTCTTCCTACGTTTTCCTCTCTTCCCAAGCTCACAACTGAGGACAAGACGCCAAGACGGTACTTTTACACAATTTGCAGGGTGAAAACTTACCTTTATTTAAGATTTTGGCAGAACCTGCCTAGTCTCCACCTTGAGGAAGGGTGTCAGGCCTCTCGCACTTGCTTCTCTAATGTAACCACACACTTGGCCTACGTATATTGCAAAAGAGTGATTTTTTTAAAAGACAAGTTGTTTTTAATTTTGAATATTTAAATGACATTTTATATATTTTTTGTTAACATGTTAGTTTAAAAAGTACAAGTGTAATTTTAGGATGTTAATTCTAAAAGATATCCCGGGATATGAGTGGAAACTTAAGATGAACACATAGTATTTGAGATGAATATTCATTTAATACATTTAGGGAAGTTTTAATGTGTAAATCATGGAAGACTATTCCCGTTTATGCACTGAGTTTTATGCACTCATTTCTTTCTGCTATTTTCAATTTTTGTTCTAGGATTAGTCTCTAATTCCGAATTCTTTATTTTGATATACATCCTGAGTGGTAATAACATGATTCTTGAACAATTCACCTGATGAACTTAATGTGTTTGTCGATGGGTTTTAAAGAAGACATAGTGGAAATGGAAGTCATTTAAATGTGTTCATTAAAATATCATAACTGATTTCCTAGCTTTAGAGAAGAGATCTTCATAAGTATAGAGATGATATTTTTGCTACCTCATGATTAAATCATTCTAAGTTAGTCAATTATTTGGAGATGTAAAAAACAGGAAGGCTGGTTTTTCTCTTCTAATCTGAAAGAGGAAAATAAGGAATCAGTTGGAAAACTAGTTGTAAAATATTCATTATCAGCTATCTGAAAGTGTATGTATACATACATCTTATTGAAAAACTCCTGTATTCACATTAAATAAATCATGGCACATAGAATGAAATACTATGAATTGATAACAAAGATACGTAGATGCTGAGACATAAAGTTTTCTACTATGGT
This sequence comes from Pedetes capensis, assembly GCA_007922755.1. NCBI lineage: Eukaryota > Metazoa > Chordata > Mammalia > Rodentia > Pedetidae > Pedetes > Pedetes capensis. Next base: position 34,821 of record VMDO01007669.1, on the reverse strand, counting down.
CTCATTTGGGTTAAAACAAATGCATAGATTCATATATTCTGACATTTGTGAACTAGTGCCATTTTGAACAAGAAATCTTTATGGGGGAATAAAAATGCGGAGAGAATTTGTGGAGAATTTGTAGAGAATTTGTGGAGAGAATTGGATTTTATATAATTACTTCTTGGCCACTTGAAATAATTCTGTGCTTAAATGTATTGTTTAAAAAATCATAATTTAAATAAAACCCCTTTACAGAGAAGAAAAAGTTCAAATATGATATATTCTTGAATGTAATCAACACACATAAAGTGCTGCTCTGTACTCTCTGAGGACCCAGGTTCAATTCCGAGGATCCAGGTTCAATCCAGAGCACCGTAAAAACAGAAGGGCATGGCAATCCACTCCCAAAGGTATCCCAAAACAATCACCCATCAAAGACCTTATGAGGGTCGCTATGAATCAGACCCAACTTGAGGGCACGTAACAACAACAACAATATTTCAAATTTGAAACTGAAGAGTGAAACATAGGAATGTTTGTTTAATTCATATTCCTTAAATTTCCATTCATATTAAATATTATTTAATTTGTATTGTATGCATTTTTTTGAAAATGGTCTTTAGCTCTTCTTGTATAAGGTGGATGTGAACACATAGACCTATTTCTTTTCTGAAGTGCTGGGTCGTGCATGCTAGACAAGTGCTGTGTTTCTGGGCTACATCCCATGCCCCCAAAACACCTTTTTAAAAAGTAACATTGCAGGGTGGCATAATGAAGTTGTTGATTTGTGTTAACTTTTGTGATGATTGTTGTCCGGATGTAGTGGTAGGAAGATGTCTATGTTGTTTCGTTGTTGATGGAAAGAATATCTCTAGTATCTATAGATTTTAGTTATGCCAGGTAAAACAGTTCAAGCACTATTCAGTTGTTTGATTTAGAAGTTAGATTTAGAAGAAGTTAAAACATTTTATGGAGTGAAAATCACCAAAACTCAAAATGCCTTGCTGCTTTTCTTTCCACCAGAACTATTTTCTAAGGCAGATGTTGGCAAACTATTGCCTGGGGGCTGCATCCTATCCGTGTCTGTTTTTATGGCCTAACCATGGGTTTTATACTTTTATAGAGCTGAAAAAAGATAAAAAGAAGACTACTATTTTGTGTCATATGAAAATTATTCAAACTTTAGTGTCCATAAATAAAGTTTTATTGGAACATAGCCATGCTCATTCATTTACATATTACTTGTTTTCATACTAAAAGGGTAGAGTTGAGTAGAGATTCGGAGAGAGTACATGGCTCCATAAGGCTAAGCTATTTATCTTGCCCTTATTAAAGAAAAAAATTGCTCAACCCTTATACTAAGGTGGTATTTTAAAAAGTAAGAATTTATTTTTGTGGAGAACTGTTGATTTCTTTGAGCCTTTTTGATTAATCATTTAATCTAATAACTTGACCTGATTCTAGCTAATGTACTGGATCTATGGCATGGTGTGTGTGTGTGTGTGTGTGTGTGTGTGTGTGTGTGTGTGTGTGTAATCCAGTTTACCTCCTTTTCTTCCTTTTCTCTTTGCCAGATTTCTCTTTGCCTAATTTAAATTTATTTTTGCAATTTTAGTATCTTTATAAGAAACCATCAGTTGAACTCTCAGAATTGATAATCATCATAACATCCCACTTATATTGTTTGAGACAGTATCTGAATGTGTAGCCCAGGCTAGCCCTAAATTCATGATCCACCTGCCTCAGCTTTCTAAGTGCAGGGATTACAGGCATGCAGCACCACACCCAGCTCCATCCCAATTATTTATGTGCTATTAGTATGGTAGATGTGCTAACTTTTCTATTGATTTAATTACAGCAGTTTTCTTGTTATGGTTAAAAACAACACAAAATTTACTATCTTACCCTTTTTAAGCTCACAGTACACTAGTATTAACTACAGTATAGTAGCATTAATTATATATATGTATTGGCAGATCTCTAGAACTTTTTCATCTTGCAAAACTGAAACTTTATACCAAGAACTTCCCTTGCCTTCTGCCCTTAGTGAACATATTCTACTTTGAGTGTCTAAGAGTTTGACTCCCTTAGTTCCTTCATAAGGGTGGAATTATGTAGTATTAGTCTTTTTGTGATTGATTTATTTCATTTAAATAATGTCTTCAAGCTTCACCCATGTTGTAGCAAAGATTACCTTCTTTTAAGATGGAATAACATTCCATTATGTGTATACCATGTTTTGTTTATCCATTTAGCCTTCAGTGGATATTTGGGTTGCTCCCACCTCTTGGGTATGGTGGATAGTGCAGTAATTGGCATGGGCATACAAATCTCTCTTCCAGATCTTGTTTTCAATTCTTTTAAATACTCAGGAGTAGAATTTCTGGTAAATCTGTTTTTAATTTTTGAGGAACCTTCACACTGTTTTCCGTAGTGGTTGCGTATTATACATTTCCATTAACAGTGTACAAGGGTTCCATTTGCTCCATATCCTCTCTAACATTTGTTATTTTCTGTTCTTTTTTGTTGGCAGGGGCCATTCTATGATGCGAAGTGATACTTCATTGTGGTTTGATTTACATTTCTCTGATGATTAATGATGTTAAGGATCTCTTTATGTGCTTGTTGACCATTTGTATGACTTTGGAAATATGTCTGAGTCTTGCTCATCTTAAAATTGGATTGCCTTTTTGTTGTTGAGTGGTAGGAGTTATGTACTCTGGATGGTAAGCCCCTAAACAGATGTATGTAACTTCCTTTCATTCTGTAGGTTGCCTTTCTACTCCGTTGGTTGTTCCTTTTGCTTTGCAGTTTTAAAGGTTTGCATAGTCCCATTTGTCTTGCTTGCTTTTTTGCCATATCCAAGAAATGATCATCAAATCTAATATTATGAAGCTTTGTCTTATTTTCTTTAAAGAGTTTTATAGTTTTAGGGTTTATGTTTAGGCATGTAATCCCCCTTGAGTTAATTTTTGTATATGGTGCAAGGTAAGGGTCCCAGTGAATTGTTCCTTGTTTGGTAACTAGCTTTTCTTTTACCTTTTCTCTATTGTGTGGCCTTGGCATCTTTGTCAAAGATCATTTGACTATATCCATGTGGCTTATTTCTGGGCAATTTTTTTCCTGTTTTGTTGGGCTATATGTCTGTCTTTAAGCCATAGCTAACTTGTAGGAGGTTTAACTGGAAGGCTAAGTGCCAGAATTTGACCCTAGACTTTGCCTGTGTCCACAATTTTAAGCTACTTAGTCACTTTTGAGAAATCAAAAGTTTATTAACACTTATGCAATACAGAATATATCTAAAAGTGGAATTTATTTCGCTTTTATGAGTGACCCCGTACATCTGTTTGCATATGTATAAATATATATTTCCTATCTTCCCTGCTGAATTATAAATTCTTTGAAAGTTGGAATGTGTTTTCCAGCACTGTCACCTGAGGAGCAACTGGGGTTGGTGTACATTTTATATTATGTATATCATCTACCGTTTATAATACTTGATACTTTGTAGAAATACATTATCTTACCTTTATAATAATTGACAATTAATAGAAACGTAAATACCTTGTCTTACATTTATAGTGTTTACTGTGAACTGGGCACTCTTTTAGACACTCAAATGCATTATCTCATTTAATTCTTCCTACAACATTTTGAGTTTGCAGCCATAGCACCCTGGCATCCGATCCTGCCTGATCTCAGAAGCTAAGCCGGATCAGTCTGATTAGGCGTTGGATGGGAGACTGCCTGGGGATACCAGGTGCTGCAGGATAGGGAGAAGAAGGACCTGGCAATACCCTCCCTAAACAATCCACCACTGAAAACCCTATGAATAGCAGAGAAGCACTCATAATAGTGCCTGGCATGGCATGGTGTGGGAGAGTGTTTCGTTCTGTTGTACACAGGGTCTCTATGAGTCAGACCTCACTGGATGGCACCTGACAACAACAACAACAATAACAACAACAACAACATATACATCTAACCCTCCCCCCCACAACTGTAGTACTGTTTGGCACCTTGCCTATTTTTTTTCTCTTGGTATATCTTAGGGATTATTTCATTCCATTGCACATTGTCTAGCTCTTAATATTCTCATTTTGTGAGTGTACTGAACCTTTTTAAAAAACCATTTTCTCATTTATAAGCATTTAAGTTCTTCTAGTTCTTTTTTGTGCCATAAACAATGCTTTACTGACACTAACATGCCTTTTTATTGCAAAGAAATTCCTAGATGTGAAAAGGCTGTCAGAAGAGATATACATTTTTAATTTTGATGTTGCTTGAAATTGCTTTCCTTGGAGATTGTACCTATTTGTAATCCTAGTAACCTATAAATTAGTGCTTGTTTCTCACCTTTGCCAAGCATAATGTTTCAAAATATTTGATCTTTGTTACTGATAAGAGAAATATAAATGAATACTACAATAAAATAGTGTTTTTCATTTATTATGAAAAATGAGTGAGGTTGAACATTTTTTCACTTGTTAAAAAGTCATTTATAGCTGGGCTCCATGACACATGCCTGTAATCCCAATGACATGGGAGGCTGAGGCAGAAGGATCACAAGTTTGAGGCCAGAGGCAGCCTGCACAACTTAGCAAGACCCTGCCTCAAAATAAAAAATAGAAAGGGGAGCTGAGGGTGCAGTTCAGTGGTACAGTACTTGCCTACTATGTGTGAGGCCCTGGGTTCAACCCCCTACTACCACACACACACACACACACACACACACACACACACACACACGTGCATGCATGTGCACATACCACCACACAGAAAAGCCACTTATTTTTCCTTTTTTTGTGAACTAGATTTCGTATTCTTTGCTATTTATTTTTGTTGTTGGAAAATTGCTATTTTTCTTCTGAATGTCAGGCAAATTAAAAAAGTCAGTGGAGCAAAAATGGGTTATTAAAGACATGGTGTTGGTACAATGTTATTGTGGTTGTGTGCTGTAGAGCTGCATCCAACTCACAGCAGACTTCACAGGATTTTCAATGCCTAATTGTTTGGGGATTGCTTCAAGAGTGGATTGCCACATCCTTCTCCTGTGTTGGTACAATAGGCTATGAATATTAAAAAAATAAAATTCACACAAAAATTTGTAGATTGATTAATATGGAAAATCAATGTGAAAAAACAGATTTTAGGCTATGAAAAATTATAGTTGGGTGAATACTTATATGGCAGAGTAGAGACTAAAAAGTATAGACTGCTTAGGAAAAGATTGATAAATTTGACTACAATAAAAACTCTGATATGACAAAAGGCATAAATAAAAAACAAAAAGGGAGATTGTGTTTGCATATAGCCAATAAAAATTTAGTATTCTGAGTTAATAAAGATCTGTATTTCAATGTGTAAGTGAGAAGACAGAGAAGGAAACTGGATAAAAATAGCAGCAAATTCTCAGAAGAAGAGAATAGAGTGATCCATAAATATATGGAAAGGTCTCAGTTTCATTAGTATTAAGGTAAATGCAGAGTAAAACTCTAGTGAAATACTGTATTAGCCGGATTTTTTTTGTCACTCTGACCAGAATATCTGAGAGAACAATTTAAGGGACAAAGAATTTATGTTAGCTCACAGTTTCGGAGTATCATTCCATTACTGCAGGGAAGATGTGTTGGAGAAGAGCAGTTCACATCACTGGGATCGGGAAGCAGAAAAAAGGGAGTATAGGAAGGAATTAAGGGAAGGTATAGCCCCCAAGGACTCATCCTTAGTGACTGACTTATTCCAGGTGCACCCCACCTCCTGTTTCCAGAACCTCCCAAAACTGCCACCAGGTCAAGACCAAGTGTTAAACCCATGAGCATATGGGGAACATTTCCTATTCAGCCATAACAAACACCATTTCATTTCCATCAGATTTACTAAAATTAACAAGCCTCACAGTATCAAGTGTGGGGAGATTATGGGAATTAAGAACTTTCATCGCTGTAGATAGAAGTATAATTGATAATGCCACTAAGGAAAGCCATTGGCTCAATGTAAGTGAAGTTAAACATTTGTGTTTCTGTAAGCTCAGGAATCCACTTGTAAGTTCTAGAGAAACTTGCATGTGTGTACAAGTAAGTTCATTGTAGCATAATTTATAAAAGCAGAGAATTAGTAATAATCTAAATGTCCATTGATAGGAGATCAGGGTAAACTTTTTTATGGTTTAATTATATAATGGAATGCTATAGAGTAGTTATATGAACTAGAATCTTTGTATATATCTCAACATTGATACATCTCAATGACCATGCTTAGAGAAATAATGAAATTTTGAAATTACCTAGAGGGAGTATATCATTAATGTAAATTTTTTAAAAGCCCCACAAAACTAAATCATATAGCATTTGTAGATTCATACATGTGTTATCAAGATTTAAAAATAGGAGCAATCTACTCCAACATCAAGATAGTAATCATCTCTGGTAAAGGAAGGATGTAAGGAAGTCTAGCCTAAAAGATATCTGTAATTCTGCATATTTTTAAATTTGAAAGCAAATATGGCAAAATATCATTTCCTAAATCTTGGTGTTATAGATGTTCATTTGTCTTTGTATTTTTTCATATATATTAAGTATACTTTTTGAATAGTCCCAGATGCCTTCTCACTGTGTAAAGGTTCATGGACCTATTGGTGTGATGAATTTTATTAACATATTTCCTAGTTTTGAATTTGGACATGAAGCTCACTTGGTTATTTAAAACTGTATATTGGAAGCTAGGCATGGTGGCTTATGCCTATAACCCCAGCCCAAGCAAGAGGATTGATGCAAATTTAAGGACACTCTGGTCTACCCAATGAATTCCAGGCCAGCTTCAAAAACAAAAACAGAACCAAACCAAACAAAAAAGTATATTGTTTGATTCTATTTGCTAATTCTTAGGATTTTTACATTACTATTTGTGAGAGTAGTACGCTTTGGTTTGATACTCTGTATATCAGATTTTATTGGGAGTATGATGCTGTCTTCCTAAAAAGAATTCAGAGCTTTCCTTCTTTTCTAAATTCTGGAACAGTTCGGGTGTCATTGGAATTGTATGCTTCTTGCATTTAGTAGAGTTCACATTCATTGCTTATTTGATCTTGAACATTTTTGTGGGGGCTGAGTTGGGGAGATTATTTGTGATGAGGGTTCTTTTCCTTTTTACCATATCTGCCATTGTTTTCCTGTTCTCATTTATTGCTTAGTGCACTTGTGCTTTTTTTTTTTTTTCCTGCCTCATTGAGGTTACCTAACTGCTCAGTTATTTGGGTAATTTTTCTTAAAGTAGCCTACTCTTGGATTTACTGGTAGTAACTGCTCTTTTTCTGAGTCACTATTTTTTGCATTTTGTTTTTATTCATTTCTTCTGCTTTGTTTTCTACTATTTGAAAACTTAAATTACCAACCTTGAGATTTGCTTATTTTACGTTCATTTTATTTATTTATTAATATTAAAGCTATAAATATTCTTTTGATCAGAGATTCTGCTGTGATTTCATTGCTTATGTTGTAATTGCTCATCAGTTTTCAGGTGTGATTTCCTCTTTATTCAGAGTTTAAAACTGTAGATTGCTTAGTTAGGTTCTACCTTAAAAGTATAAAGGTTTAGATACAGTAAAATTTTCAGGGTAGAATATGTGGCCAAAGAACTTTTCCCAAGTGCAAGAAGTGAACGTTGTACTGCACCCCTGCCAAGGTGCTGGGAGATAATTTGGAGGTATTAGGGGTGCTTTTGATGTATGTGGGACTATTGCTGGGTAAGGCTGATCTAGAGTTAGTCTTTCCTTCTAATCTTCTTCATTCCTGTGATGGCTCATGGCTAGAAGCTCTTACGTGAGACATAGTGTATTTTCTAGATAAAAACATAGATGCGTGCTCGTTTTACCAGTTTATTTTCAGATGACTCACAGTTCAAGTGCACCATGAAATTTGCTTTTAGGTGCTGTATTTACATTATCTGTTACACATTTCCAGCTATGTATGGGTGCTCCCTGGCAACTGTTCTGTTTTGGTATTGCAGTCACTATTACCTATAAGATCCTATTTTCATAATTATTATGATATTCTGAGTAAATCTGTTGCTATTTTTTATAAAAATGAATGTTAAGAATATTTTAGAAATGATATTACTAGTGAAAAATGTGAAGAATCCTTTGCTGCAATCAAATACTTATTTGATTTAGGCTACTTGTCTATGTATTCAGTTGTGAAAGAAAATGGAAATTAAAGAGATTAGTTGGATATTGCGTTATCTAATACCAATGCAAGTGTATAATATTGTCTGGTTTTCATACTCCCTCCTACCCCCTATAACATTAAGCCTGTTGAAAACTTTTCATGCCTTTTTAGGGATTGTTTTAATATCAAAGTAGAAAGCTCTGTGTAGTCCTTGTTTGAGTTTACTCCAGTGTGTAGGTGTTTTATTTATCTTTAGTGTTCCAGAAGAATTCACACTCATTCCTATGTTCCTCCCTCCAGATTAGAAATAAGAAGGAACATCCCACATTCCTAGCTGCACAGCATTGGCAGGCCTTTACGACAGTCCAGTGAATGCACACAGTTGGTGAGCTGAGCCATGTTGGCCTTATTCCCTTGCAGGGCTGGGCTAGGGGAAGACCAGGCATCATATGCAGTGAGGCCCAGGGCTCAGAACTTAAGGAGGCACCTTTCTGCCTGTTTGTACAGGTGAAGGGTCAGTTTATCATGACGCTTAGAGTAAGGGTCTCTAAATTTGATGCCCTAAGACCCTGCCTTACATCACTCAAGTCCTGGCTTTATTCAGTTCTTCCATACGTCCACTCTTTCTTACTTCAGTAGAGAACATTTATCCTCAAAGTAGCTAAGAAATGACCACTTTCTTCATTCAAGTATTCAGATAACTCTGGTCTTACCAGAACTTGGTGAACCCACTGTGGTGATGGATTGTTTGAGAGAGAGAGTCCCAGTGCTCCTCTTCAGGATTGCATAGTCAGTTAGGACAGTCTTACTGCAGGGATTGCTCCCAAGGTCAGTCCTGGGGATTCTCTTATGGCAGAGATTATCAGTTGCAGTGATATTCTGGCTCTTCCCAACTCAGCAGGCATCATGGCGTGCCTCATATAACCAGTATTTCCCCCAAAATATGACTTGGTTGGTAGATGGGTGATGATCTTTCAACCTATTGTTGCCATTTTTATGGCGAATACAACTAGGGGTTGCTTAAGAATAGCAAAGGAGATCCAATATGAAGGGGGAGGGGACTAGTGGGAGAGAGTAGATGATGAAGAAAAGGGGAAGAGGAGGGGAAACAACATAGGAAAAGAGAGAAAAAACTCAACTCTATGAATTTCTTTTGTTGTTCTTTCGTTTATCCTGTTCTGTAAAATGTTTAAAGAAATGGAAGTGTAATCCAAACAGATTTAATAGTTGTATAGTGGATATATCAAATGACTTACTACTTTGTACCCCACTGTTGTAAGGTGCCATTGAGTTGGGTCTTACTTATAGTGACCATGTGTACAACAGAGTGAAACACTACCTAACACTGTGCCACACACAGGATCTTTTTATGTTTGAGGCCATTGTTGCAGCCACTGTGTTTCTTCTTATTTTGAGTTGTGCCACATCAGCAACTGGAGGTTCCATGGGCTTCACCCTATTTCCATCATTAAGGTTGGCACTACGTTGAGGAGGCAACTCTTTCCCATTTGTCTTTTGAAAGTCTTCTAGCTGAGGGGACTCATTTTCTGGCACTCTGTTTGATAGTGCTTCTCTGCTATTCATAGTTTTCAATGGCACTTGTTTTGGGTGTGGGCTGCCAGGTCCTTTTTAGTTTGTCTTAGTCTGGAAGCTCAGCTGAAACCTGTCTACCATGGGTGACTATGCTGGTGTCTGAAATACTGGTGGCATAGCTTTCAGCATCACAGCAACGCACAAGCCCCCATAGCACAACAAAATAATAGACACATGGGGGCTACTGCACTAACACATAACTAAAATACTTTAAAAAAGTGAATAGCAGAGGAGATGCTGTAGATGGATTGGAAGTGGAATTTCCTTAGAACTTCCCAAGATTTATATATCATTTTCTTTCAAAGGATAGATTAGCTTTAACAGTAGTCCTTATTGAGTGGCTATGAAGAATAACTGTAATTTGAAAAGTTTTCTATGAGTTAGGTGAATGCATACCAGCGGATTTTTCTTTGTTAAAATGGAAGATAATTGTAAGAAGGAAGCACTATGCTGTGCCAAAATTCTTTATTATTTATTTGCACTATAGGAATAGTTGCATTTTGAATTAGTTGCAGGATTGAATGTGTGTGTATATTTAATATATTAGTTATTGATTGATATGTAACAAGCTGTTTCTAAAGTTGGTGGCTAATTGGGTGCTTACTCCAGTGACCCAGTTGCTATGTTACTGCCATGCTCACTTCACTTCATTGAATTTTTTTCAGTGTGTGATAGCACTGATCTCAGTATCTGTGGAACATGCACTCATTTGTGCTTTAGGCTCTCTACGTTTCCCACTGGAGTTCCATCCCTAGTCATTATAATCCATGTCCTATGGATTTAAGATAAATCATCTGTAGCTCTCTGTTAGCTTCCAGTCTCTTTAGTTTCCTTTAATATAGAGCATATATCATCTGTCTCTGTCTCTTAAGACACTAACATTTCTGAAGAGTACAGGCCAGCCGTTTTATAGGATGTTTCTCAATTTGGTTTTGTCTGATGCTTCCTAATGATCATATTTTAGATTATGCATACTGACCAAAGCACTACATAAATTATATCATGTCTTTTTTGTATGGCACATGGAGAGACATGTTATATTCACCTGTTCTTCCTTGATGATACTACTTTTGGTTGTTTAGGGAAAGGTGTTTTCTTGTGTCTCCATTAGACAGTTATTATTTTTTAACCTTGTAACTGAGGCAAACTGTGGGAAGACACTTTGAGAGCATATGAAAATCCAGTGTATGGCACTTTTGAGAAGTTGTATTTATTGAAGGAATTGGTGAATGAATGAGTAAAAGTATTTCTGTCCTTGTGCTCCAACTATTTTGAGGATATTTCTTAATGAGCTGTCACTAATTCTTTCAGTTGTTGAAGAATGGAATGTCTGCCTCACAAGGTGGTATGTTTCTCATCACTGAGGATGCCAAGAATTTGTTTAGCCACCTTCTCTAAGGCTTGATAATATGCAGGTCAGATGAGTTGATTTGTACTAATCCATCAAATTCTTCTGTACACATTCACTGCAGGTGTCCATTTTCTCCTTAAGTCTAGCTTAATCATTTGTATATTCCTGGCTTTTTACTAAAGAGGGTTAGAACTTATGTCTTTGATAGCTTTTGTGAAAGGCCTATCTCTCTTGTCATTTGATCTGCTATACCAGCTGCAGAATCTGTCTGTTCTGTATTATGCATAAGCCCCTCCTTCCCATTCAGCAGTGTATAGAGCTGTTATGAGATCCCCCTGTCCCCTGGCCATCTTTTTTAATTGGAAATTTTTAATGTACACCTTAATGTGATTCATTCTGACATGCTTTTCATTGTGACATTTCCATATATGCATTTTATTGTACATTATACATGTAAGTTCCCCCTTACCCTCTTGTGCACTTCCTCCCCTGTCCCAGCCCCCCATCAAAGACTTCTCTTTCATTTGCTTATCTTTTTTTTTTTTTTTTTTTTTTTTGTGGTACTGGGGGTTGAACCCAGGGCTTTGCGCCTGCATGCTCTGCAAGTGCTGGACCACTGAGCTGCACCCCAGCCCATTTTTTTTACTTTTTGAGACAGGGTCTCGCGTAATTACGCAGACTGCCTCTGGTCTTGAACTTGCGATCCTCCTGCCTCCACCTCCTGAGCCGCTGGGATTACATGCGTGCACCACTGTGCCTGACACTTGCTTGTCTTTTTATGGTAATGTTTTTCTATATATCCTTAGGTTCCAGTTCTGTTTAAGATAGAAACTTTTTCTGTAGTGAACTTTCTTTTTACATTGTCAGAATTATTACATGAATTTTCTAGACCATCTATAATAATACCATTCTTAGCTTTTTTTTTTATTATGTTCCGACCTCTGCATAGGACTTTTTCCTTCTTATAATTTTGATTCAACTCCCACATATGAGTGAGAACATGTGGTATTTCTCTTTCTGAGCTTGTGTTCATTCACTTAAAATAATTTTCTCCAGTTCTATCCATTTTGCTGCAAATGGCATTATTTCATTTTTTTGATTGCTGATTAGTATTCCATTGTGTATATGTACCATAGTTTTTTTATCCATTCTTCTGTTGATGGGCACTTTGGTTGATTCCATATCCTTACTATTGTGAAAAGCGCTGCATTGAACATGGAAGTGCAGGTGTCTCTGTGGTATGATGACCCATCTTCCTTTGGGTAAATTCCCAATAGTGTTATAGCTGGGTCATGCGGTAGATCAGTTTTTAGTTTTTAAAATGTAACTCCATATTGATTTCCACAGTGGTTGGACCCATTTACAGCTCCACCAGCGATGTAAGAGTGTTCCCTTTTCTCCACAACCTCACCAGCATTTGTTGTTATTTGTTTTATTGATCTTGGCCATTCTTACTGGTGTAAGGTGAAATCTCAGAGTTGTTTTAATTTGCATTTCCCTAATGGCTAGGGATATTGAGCATTTTTTCATGTGTTTCATGGCTTTACAGACCTCTTCATTTGAGAACTGTCTATTCAGTTCCTTTGCCCATCTGTGTATTGGGTTATTTGTTTTTTGGGGAATTTTTTTTCTTAAGTTCTTTATAAATTCTGGTAATCAGACCTTTGTCTGAGATATAGGATGCGAATATTTTTTCCCATTCAGTGGGGGTTTCCTTGACTCTGTTTCTTTTGCTGTACAGAAGCTTTTTAATTTCATGTAATCCCATTTATATATTCTTGTTGCAATTTCTTGAGCAATTGGTGTCCTATTAAGGAAATACTTTCCTATGCCTATGCCTGCAGCCATAGCACTGTAGCATCCAATCTTGTCAGATCTCGGAAGCTAAGCAGGGTCGGGCCTGGTTAGTACTTGAGTGGGAGACTGCCTGGGAACACCAGGTGCTGTAGGCTTGGGAGACAGACCCAGCAACCCACTCCCAAAAATCAATCTGCCATTGAAAACCCTATGAACAGCAGAGAAGCACTGAAAATAGTGTTTCACCTGTTGTACGCAGGGTCGCTATGAGTCAGATACCGACTCAAGGGCATCTAACAACCACCACCTCTTCCTATGCCTGTATGATGGAGTGTATTGCCTATCTTCTATTAGTTTTAAAGTTTCTGGTTTTATGTTGAGGTCTTTTTATCCATTTTGAGTTAACTCTTGTGCATATTGAGAGATGCAGGTCGGTTTTCATTTTTTTGCATGCGTATGTCCATGTTTCCCAGCACCATTTATTGAAAAGGGAATCCTTTTTCCATTTTACTTGTTTTGCTCCTTTGTTGAAAATAAGGTGGCTATAGGTGTGTTGAGGTATTTCTGGGTCTTCTGTTCTGTTCCAGATGGCTTCAGGCCTATTTTTGTGTTCCTTGGCCATTTTTTACTCTTTCATCATCTGTTCTCCTCTTCCCTAGAGACTTTTCTTTTTTCTTTTTTTTTTTGCAGTACTGGGGTGTTAAGCCCAGGTCCTGACTCTTGCATGTTTTGCAAGTGCTGTACCACTGCGCTGTACCTGCAGCCCATTTTTTTACTTTTTATTTTGAGACAGGTTCTTGCTAAATTATGCAGATTGCCTCTGGTCTTGAACTTGTGATCCTCCTGCCTCTGCCTCCTGAATCACTGGGATTACAGGCATGAGCCACCCCTCCCAGCTTTTGCCTGGAGACTTCTCAGGGCATGTTACTGTACCTTCTACTGCTGGTGCTTTGATTGCTGTAACATTTTTCTCTATTCTTAAGTATCTTTCTTTTTTATTTTCATTTCAGTATGTCTTACTTTTTATTCTAAATAAAAGGTGTTTTATTTTTTGTGGCAGAACCATCTCTTAAATTTAAAGGGATACAGACTTTGGGTCTGTTCAGTTCTTGATGTAGCTGCTGTGGTAATTCCTTGTTTTCCACAGGGCCCTTATGATGTACTTGATTCTTTGGTACCTTGTTTGGCTCTTTGTAACAACTCTAAGAGACAAATGTCTCTTAGAGGCTTTAAAAGTTAAATAATCTGCCTGAGATGATCCAGCCAGTAGGTGTATAAACTGGATCCAAGCCCAGATTGCTCATTCATTCTACTGATATCTGAGGGCCTGGGTTGTGCCAGGCATTGTACCATGTGTTGTCTGCTTCTCTAGATTCATAACAAGTCTCTGCAAATGCATATTCTAGTCACATCAGGCATTTTTCTTTTTGTATCTTCCTAATGCCAAATAAGACAGACTCAGCCACTGTTCTTATGGAGTTTTGAGTCGAGCTGGGTAGGCAGACGCAGAACAGTAGTTTCGTTTTAAGAATCATGAATATTCGAAGAAGGTATAAGGACAGTGTATTGGGTGGTCCTTGGCTTACTCTGGGAATCAGGGAGACTTTCCTGGGGGCTGAGGAAGTGCCACTTAAATGGAAACCTGAAGATAATAGGAGTTAGCTAGAAAAGGGCTGGGATGACACCATTTCAGAGGGACAGAGGAAAGAGCCAGCAGAGAAGTCTCTGAGTAGGGAGAAACTTGATGCCTTGGAAATTGAAAAAGAATTGTGTGTGTGTGCGCGCGCGCATATGCACACTCATATGTACCTGTGCGTGTTGTGGGAGGAGGAAGAGAAAGAGAAGATGACTTGATAGACGATTGGAGACTTAGGTAGGAGTACGACGTAAAGATTTTGAGGTTTATCCTTAAAGCAAAACATACCTTTTTTTTTTTTTTTTTACTTTTGACTAAGGAAAATAATTACATAATTTCATATTCATAAGATACTAAAGGGTGTGGCAGTGTTATTTCCTTCCCACCTGTCTTCTCTTTATCTAGTTCTTTTGCTTGGAGACAACTGTAGTTCCATTTCTTATGACTCTTTCTATACATGTTCTGTGCACATATAGGCAGCTACATAGTTATAATTTTCTCACCTTTAAAAAACACAAATACAAAATATTGTACAGACTGTTGCCCCTACTTTACTTTTTTCACTTAACACATTTTGAGTGTCATTCCCTGGAAGTATAGAGAGAGCTATTTCGTTCTTTTTTATAGCTATGTAGTATTCTCTTGTAAGTAGGTACGTTATCTAACTAGTTTATGGGAAATAGAAGAGAGACTGCTGAGGGATGGGCAGTAGTGCAAGAGGGAGATAACTAGTAAGCTATTTTAGTAGTTCAGGCAGGAGGTGATGTTGACTTGACTTCAGATAATGGCACTGAGATAGATATTAAGTGGCTGTTTGTAAGGAAGAGATTTAACAGGAAGGAGCAAGAAGAGCTCATGGTTGATATTAGGGGTGATAATAGGGACAAAACTAAGGGATCACTCCCAGGCTTTCTGGATTGAGTATTTGGGAGAATGGTCATTTGGCAAGATGGTTAACACCAAAAGAGAAGGACAAGATTAAGTTCAGTTTTAGACCTGTTGAGTTTAAGGCATTTGTGAGACATGCAGGTAGAGGCATAGAATAGTCACTTGACTATTGCAGTCTATAGCTCAGGAGACAAGGTTCGTCTTAAAACATAATTATGGCACAGTAATGCACTTTTACAACAACAGTTATTGAAATTTTATCACTGATTGAGATCACCCTAGTCAGTGATCTGGCCAAAATGTGAATATGATGGATTATGATCCAGAAAATACGCCCTTTTTATTTTTGAGAAAATGATATATAATTCTATTCAGTTGTTATGACAGTTTACTGAATCAGATAGTTACTAAAATCTGTTCTTTAGCTGGGCATGGTGGTGCATGCCTTTAATCCCAGTAACTCCAGAGGTGGAGGCAGAAAGATCACAAGGTGAAGACCAGAGGTCGCCTGTGCAACTTAGCGAGACTCTGTCAAAATACAAAGTAAAAAATGGACTAGGGGTATGGCTCAGTGTTTGAGCACTTGGAAAAAGCATGTGTGGGGACCTGGGTTCTGCCCCCCCAGGACTGAAAAAAAAATTTATTTGATAACCAAAATTAGCACGCTAGTAGTTTTCTGAAGAATTTAGTGTCTTGCCAGGATATTGGCTGGCACAAAACTTTGCAAAGCTTCTTTATTGCAAATGCATAGCAGGTAGTTGGAGTTTTGCAGTTCCTGTCCAGTCTTTCAGTTATTTGTTTAAACACATACTGATTGCTTACCTTGTGTAGTGTTCAGGAATGTTTCAAGTCCCCTCCAAGTAGTCTTTGTTTCCACTTGTTCCTCTTGATTTCAAATTATCAATTTCAATTACCTGAGTATTATCTTCAGTTTAGTTCTCTGGGGTATTTTGTGAACTCAGAACAATGATATTTTTTACCCATACTTTTCCACTGACAAAACTTTAGGCATAACATGAATTGTGGATAAAATATAAAAAATCCATGTATATGTTTATTGATAAAAGATTATGTATGTATTTACACACATACTTGTATGTACATATACATGTGTGTGTATCTATATATTTCTCCCAGACTTTTAAAAATACAGCTATACTTATTGACACAGTGTCTGCAACAATGGGCTTAAACAT
The DNA here is from genome assembly GCA_007922755.1 of Pedetes capensis. Classification (NCBI taxonomy): domain Eukaryota; kingdom Metazoa; phylum Chordata; class Mammalia; order Rodentia; family Pedetidae; genus Pedetes; species Pedetes capensis. The sequence goes on along the minus strand of VMDO01007669.1, from coordinate 18,213 downwards.
AAATAAGATCGTTTGCCTGGCGCAGAATCGGCAAGTGTTTTGATCTGCTGTACATAGGGTCGCTATGAGTTGGACTCGACTCGACAGCACCTAACAACAACAACAATACTTTTCTGTTAGTATGGATTTCTTATTCCACAAGAGTAGATATGGTGGGTAGAGGACAGGTGGCCTGTGAGGCATCCAGACCTGTAAGGTGGACTTAAAGAATTTTCAGAACCATTGGCCCAGCATAATGGCAATCAGTTCTGACTCAGGCATTAACTTAAAAAAGCATTTATACATGCTTTTTCCTTATTCCAGAAAGATAGCATTAGTAAACAAAAAACATTACATAATTATTTTGTTATTGTTGTTAGGTGACATTGAGTCAGATCCAACTCATAGCAACCCTGTGAACAACAGAACGAAACACTACCCAACACTGTGCCATGCCCAGCACTATTGTCAGTGTTTCTCTGCTATTCATAGGGTTTTCAATGGCTGATTGTTTTGGGAGTGGGCTGCCAGGTCCTTCTCCCAAGCCTACAGTACCCTGTATTCCAGAATGTTCTCCCATTCAAAGACTAACGAGGCCCAGCTCTGCTTAGCTTCTGAGATCAGTCAAGATTGGATCAGTCAAGCCCAGGTGGTATGGTTGTAGACACAAAGCTATTTAGCAACTATGAATATTAAAGTATAAAAGTTTTATAAGGAAAGTAGTGTAGTAGATGCAAAGCTTAATATTTAATAGATATACTCCCTCATTCTAGATTCCTAACTTTATAAAAACCTTAATTCTTATCACATTAAAACTAGCTTCTTTCTAACTTCACCATTCCTCTAGCTTCACCATTCAATTTAAAAAAATCCATAAGATGTGGGCAAAAAATTTGGGGAAGACTCTTAACCAAAGAAGATATACTTATGGAAAGTAAGTGAATGAAAGATGCTCAGTCTCTATCATTAGTCATTGTTGTTGTTGTTGTTGTTAGGTGCCGTCGAGTCGGTATCC
>VMDO01007669.1:7017-17119 GCA_007922755.1 Pedetes capensis | reverse complement strand
CGGGATCGGATGCCACAGGGCTACTGCTGCAGGCTATCATTAGTCATTAGGTAACTGCAATTTAAAAACATAATGACATACCACTGTACACCTATTGGAAAGGCTAAATCAACAAATAGACAAGCAAAACATCTGATAATACCAAGTGCTCTCTAGATGGGTAGCTTCTGGAACTCTCATATATTGTTGGAAGGAATGTAGTGTGATGTAGCCACTTTGATGAATAATTTAACATAACGTTTACCACTTAATCCAGCAATCCCACTCCTAGGCTTTCCTTTGTGTTGTTCAATAAATTAAATCATATGCACATCAGTTAATGAATGGATACACTGGCATTTCCATACCCAAATCCTCCTCAGTAGTAGAAAGGGATAAATTACTGATACAAGCAATAGTATGGATGAACCTCAAATGCATTATGCTTAACTAATGTTTTATAACTTTTTTTTATTAACCCCTACCAACCCCCAGCCCATGAAATTTTAACACTGTGGATAAATATCTGTTTATGCTGGGGTCCTTTGGAGGACCCAGACCATTTTAATATCTCAGGCTTTTGTAACCACTAAGAACCAATTTTCACCTTCTTGGAAGCAATACACTATCACCCTCACTCCCCCCATTAAGAATGTCTGGGCTGCCTGAAAAGAGCTGAATACAAGTGACTATATAGTTTATAATTCAATTTATATGAGAGTCTTGAAAAAGAAAAGCTATAAGATCAGAGAACGGATCAGTTGTCAGGGGTAGAGGGAGGGGTTGAATACATAGGGGGATGCAGGACCTTTTGGAGATGATGGAAAAATGTTCTGTCTTAATTGTGGACAGTATGCATTTATCAGAATTAATAGAATTATACCCCAGAAAGGTGAATTTTATGCTATTTAATTACACCTGAATAAGCCTCACTTTCCCATACATGTGTCCTGGGTTAAATCAGAAGGAATAGTTATGGGGATTACAAACCACAATATACAGAGTAATCTACTTTACTCAAAATCTACTAATTTAGATGTTGAGGCATTAGAGATGGACCAGTTTGGAACTTTCCATCACAAAATGTTCTCTATATCCTGATATATTCATATATGAAGTCATAAATAGAACCATAAAACCATAACATCCTTCTAGAGGAAAAAAAAGAACACAGCATAAAACATAAGGAGCAATGAAAGGATCATGAAAATGGATTGTTGCGTAGGGAGTTGCTCAAGGTTTGACAGTTTAGCCTTTTGAGGACAGCGGCTAATATACATTAATCAAAATTGGAAATCTCAGTTTTTCCTTGGGAGTGACTAAACCAGGTTGGGTAGAAAGAAGAAAAGCTGCCTCTGTTACTTAGTGGGAGCTGACTTACTGTTTATTATTCCACCTTCTGGTAAAAGCTCTCCAGGTCCTCTGTCATCCAGTGGGGTAAAAATCTTTTTAGTGCTACTTTTGCTTTTTTATAGTTAAAGCTGTGACTTTTCTTTGTGCAGGCTCTAACTAAAGTATGTATCATCTTGTATCAAGAGGAGCCTGACAAAACAGGGGTGGTGGAAATACAGGTTCTGCTTTTGGAACAGCTTTGACAGAGGTATTTGAATGTGCAAATGTGGCTAGTAAATGGAGTTCCCTCCTCCTTTAAAGTTCTTTTTTGTAACCATTTTGTGGCATCAAATTCGGAGCCAAATGTTATATTTTTAATGTGCTAGTGACAAATGAGCTATTTTTTTTTCAAAGCTCTTGCTGAATTGTCACATATTTTGGGAAGGTTCCTGATAGTGACATATGGAAAATTCTGTTTCTTGTAATCTTTCTACTACAGTAGTAGGTATGGGGGTTGTAGTAAAGAGTATTACCTAATGTAGTTCTTAAGGATACCAGTTTATGGGCTGTGTCTTATTGTATCTCAATGTCATAAAAAAGATAAACTGACTTCATTGATCAGGCTGATGGTCGTCTTGGCAGTACCTATTAGTCAAGTGGTGTTTACCATATGCTTTCTGGAGTTAGGGAGCACTTTTTCTAGGTACACAGAGAATACAAATGAAACTAAAGATGTGTCTAATCACACTTTAAACTGGCCTAATAATATATCATGGGCTCCCTAATCTGTCACCTACTACCTTTATCACAGGTACTTCTGTAAGACTTATGTCTTGTTATTGACCTTAATTTGGTTAAAGTAGTATCTGCCAGCTTTTTCTACTGTAAAGTTACTCTTTTTTTTTTTTTTTCTGCATTACCATACTGTATTGTTTGGAAGAAAATCACTAAGTACATTCCACACTCAAGGAATGTGGTAGAATGGGGGTGGAGTATGGACATAAAAATCAGAACAGTGTTTTTATAAGCTAGCAATGGGCAATTGGAGACCCAAATTACAATGCTACTGTTATAACAGCTTCTAAAAAAAAGAAGTACTTAGGTATAGATCTCACTAAACATAGAAGCTGTATTCTGAAAATTCCAAAATGCTGATGAAAAAATCAAGGAATACCTAAGTAAACAGGGAGACATATTCATGGATTGGAACACTACACATAGTAACGATGCCAGTTCTTCCCAAAGTGATTTTTTTCCAATAAAAATTTTAGCAGATGGGCTTGGGAATAATGTTCAGTGGCAGAGGGCTTGCCTGGCATGTGAGACACCCTGGGTTTGATTCTCAGCACTGCAAAAAACCAAACCAAAACAACCCTCCAAAAAATATCAGCAGAATTTTTTAAAGATACAGACAATCTGTGTTTTTAAAATTTCTATGAAAAAGTAAATGAGTTAGAATGAGAGAAAAGAATTTTGTGAAAGAAGAATAAAGCTAGAGGAATCACACTGTCTAGTTATGATATACCATGAAGCTTTTAGTAACTGTTAGGGTTCTTCAGAGAGACAGAACATGTATGGACATACATATACATGCATATATACAAATTGGCTCACACAACTATGGAATTTGGGAGCTACAAATTGACGGTTGAACATCAGTGTGCAAAAAACAAGCCTCTGTAATCTTCCCATCTTATGTAGAAATTAAATCAGGATGGATAATAGATCTAAATCTGAAATTAGAGAAATTTTAAAGAAAACGGAGAAAATATTTATGACTTTCTATTAGGGAAAAGCCTGCAGCAGAAGCACTGTGGTGTCTGCTCCTGTCACATCTCAGAAGCTACGCAGGGTTGGGCCTGGTTAGTACTTGGATGGGAGACTGCCTGGGAACACCAGGTGCTGTAAGCTTGGGAGATGGACCTGGCAACCCACTCCCAGAAATCAATCAGCCATTGAAAACCCTGTGAATAGCAGAGAGGCACTGACAACAGTGTTTTGCCTGTTGTATGTAGGGTCAATATGAGCTGGCACTGACTCCACGGCACCTAACACCAACAACATTAGGGAAAGAGTTCTTAGACATGACATCAAGTACATGAATCATTAAAAAAAAAAATAGACAACGTAGATTTCATTGAATTTAAGGACTTTTGTGAAAGGGGCTGAAAGAATGAGGTTGCAAATATATTTTTATATTTATAGGCAGTTTGTTTCTCATTCTTTTGAAATTCCTGGGTGGATTTTGTCTAGTTGTTTTTTGATTGCTTATCTAATCATTCTTTTGTTTTTTATTAATTCTTAGAAGTTCCTTGTATACTTTAGAAACAAATCCTTATGAATTCTATGTGCTACAAATATCTTCTCCCAGTTTATGGCCTCTTTTCCCTACTCCTTTCCCTCCTTCCTTCCTTCCCCTTTCCTTTGCCTCCCTCCTCTTCCCTTCCCTTCCCTTCCTTTCCCTTCCCTTCCCTTCCTTTCCTTTCCGTTCTCCTTCCCCTTCCTTCCCTCCCTCTCTTCCTTCCTCTTTCCTTCCTTCCTCCATCTCTTTCTCTCTCCCTTCCTTCCTTTTCCTTCCTTTCCCTTCCCTTCCCCTTTCCTTTGCCCCCCTTCCCTTCTCTTTCCTCTTTCCCTCCCTCCCTCCCTTCCTCCCTCCCTTCCTTCCTCCCTCCATTCCCCCTTCCCTCCTCCCTCCCTTCTTTATCTTTATGGAGTTTTTTTTTCTGATGAACAGAATTTCTTAAGTCAATATTGTCAGATTTGTCTATCTTCTGAGATATGATTGTCCATTTTATTTCTTGTCCAAGGAACCTGTATCCTCTGTCCTCTTTGTAAAACTTCAGAGATTTATCTTTCACATTTGGGTCTTCAAATCACTAGGACATGAAGTTTGGGACATAAACACTTTCATTTTCCTCTTCTCTATGGCTTACTTCTTATCACGGCACTATATATTCAAACCTCCAACTTTCTTACTGAGTGGCAATGATAACACCTGAACATCAGTTTCTGTATATCGAAAGTCCAGTCTTTGCGTGGATCTACTTTTGTATTGCTATTCAATTCCTTTAGTTCAGTTATTCAATCCTTTTACTAATATTATGTGTTTTTTTTTAATATTTCAGTTTTATAAGAAATCCTGATTTTGGGGGGATAGTCTTCTAGATTATTTATATGAGATGAAAACAATGATACCATTTATGAATAATGGCACTTTTGTTCTTCCTTGCTTATCCTTAATCCTTTTCTTTCTTTTTCCTGCTATACAGTACTAGCTTGGACTTGGAATACAGTGTTGAATTGAACCAGTTATAATGGTCATCTTTGTTTTGTTCTAAACCCAAACAGGGAGCGCTTTCAACCTAAATAGGTGTTTTGTAGACATCCTTTATCAAGTTAAGGAAGTTCTCTTCTGGATGTAAGGGTGATCTGGCTGCAATGTCTGTTGTCCCATTGATTGCCAGGATTGATTTGGCTGATCTGGCACTGTTGCATATGTGTCCCTCCAGCAGGTGTATACCAGTTGAAGAGGTCAACCTTCCCCAATAGAGGATGACCATTCTTCATTCTTAGGTCAGGGGTCTACAAGCAGCTGCACTTGCCTCTGCTAGAACTTTCAAGCAAGCTCTCAAGGAAGTTCTCTTCTGGTCCTACCCAGCAAAGAAGAGGATTTATTATTATTATTATTTTAAATAAAATAAATGGTTGTTGAATTTTATAAGAGGGTTTTCTCTTCCTTTTGAGATACTCAAACCATTTTTTTTTTTTGTGAAAGGCTGCTGCTGTTAGGTGTTGTCATGTTTGACTTATAACGACCCTCATAGGGTTTTCAGTGGCTGATTGTTTTGGGATTGCCTCCGGAGTGGATTGCCACATCCTTCTCCCATTTTTGTGGTGCTGGGAATTGAACTGTGGACCTCAGAGACTGTAGAGTGGCGCTCTACCAACTAAGCTAAATCCCAGCCCCATGAAAGGCACTAGTAATATTAAATATATTAATTGATATTTCAATGTAAAGCCAACCTTAAATTCCTAGGATAAAGTTAAATTGGTCATGAAATCTTATCATTTTTATTCTTAATTGTAATTGCTAGGTTTTGGCTCATAAATATCTTACTACAATCTTATAAATTTAAAGTACAATTGACATAAGATGCATTCCACTTTTAGGAGTGTTTTCTGTGTTTTTTTTGGTGGCTAATGATAAGTATAAGGTGCCATGAATTGTTAAGATGTGTTCAGTTTCAGAGATGTTAAATTATTTTCAAATGTATGTCTTAATGCCAATCAAGGGTTCTATTGTTTTGTTGTTTTATATCTATGCTCTTAAGTAAGTGTGACCTACAATTTTCCTTCCTCATTCTTTTCTGTCAGGTTTTGGCATTAAGATTTGCATTATGATAAAATGAATTGAGGAATATGCTCACTTTTCCCATAATCTTGAATTGTTGATATAATATTTGCTTGCTTTCTTAACTGGTTGAACAAGCCTATAAAATGATATAGGTGTGGCATTTTAATTACTGATAGTTTCCTTAGTGCTTATGAAGTTGTTAAGGATTTCCATTTCTTGATCCCGCTCTTTTGAGTTGCATATCTTAGAAATGTGTTTATTCCACCCAGATATACAAGTTTATTATTGTAAAGTGTTTCATAATAAATTTGTACATGTCTAATCTACATAGGAGCTATAGTTACGGCTTGTCCTCCTTCCTTCTCTTATCTGTTTGTACTTTCTTTATCAGTTTATTATTCTTTCATAGAACTAAATTTTTTTAAAGATTTTTTATTTTTTACATTCTCATCAACAGTGTATTAGGGTTCCTTCCCCCCGTCCAACATCCTTGCCAGCATGTGTTGTTTGTTTTCTTGGTGATAGCCATTCTGACTGGGATAAAATGGAATCTAGCAGAGTTTTGATTTGCATTTCTCTCATGGCTAAGGATGTTGAACATTTTTTCATATATGTATTGGCCATTTGTACTTCTTTGGGAACATGCTTAATTTATTTGCCCATTTACTGATGGGATTATTTTTGCGTTTAAAATTTTAACTTCTTTATAAATTCTGGATATTAATCCTCTGTGAGATGAATAACTGACAAAGATTTTCTCCCATTCTGTAGGCTCTCTCTTCACTCTGTTAATTATTTCCTTTGTTGTGCACAAGATTTTTAATTTGATGAAATCCCATTTGTCAGCTCTTGCTGTTGTTTCCTGGGCTGTTGGAGTCCTACTTAGAAAGTCCTTGCCTGTGCCTATATATTGTTTTCCCTCTCGTGGTTTCACACTTTTGGGGCTTACATTAAAGTCTTTGATCCATTTTGAATTGATTTTTGTACAGGATGAGCGATAGGAATCTAGTTTCATTTCTTGTACATGTAGATATCCTGTTTTCCATTTGTTGAAGAAGCTGTCTTTTCTTCATTGTTAGTTTTTGGCGACTTTGTCAAAAATCAGGTGGTTAAAGCTGTGTAGGTTTATTTCTGTGTCCTCTATTCTGTTCCATTGGTCTGTGTGTTCTTTTCTTGTGCCAGTACCATGACATTTTTCTTACTATGGATTTGTAGTGTAATTTGAAATCAGTGATTGTGATACCTCCAGCATTGCTCTTTTTGCTCAGGAGTGCTTATTCCATTTGGGGTCTTTTGTGCTTCCACATGAATTTTAGGATTGTTTTTCTATTTTTGTAAAGTGTGTCATTGGAATTTTGATGGAGATTGCATTGAATATGTCGATTTTCACAGTACTGCTGATCCATGAACATGGGATGTATTTCCATCTTCTAGGGTCTTCTTCTATTTCTTTTTCTTCAGTGTTTTAAAGTTTTCATTGTAGAGGTCTTTCACATCCTTGGTTAGGTTTATTCCTAGGCATTTTATTTATTTATTTATTGAAGCTATTGTGAGTGGGATTATTTTTCTGATTACTTTCGCAGCATGTTCATTATTGGTACATAGGACAGTACTGCTTTTTGTAGTTGACTTTTTATCCTGCTTCTTGGCTGAAAGTGTTTATCAGAGCTAAGAGCTTTCTGGGGCGGGGTTTAGCTCAGTTGGTAGAGTGCTGCTCTGAACTGTGAGGCCCTTGATCTCCAGTGCCACAAAAATGGAAGAAGGATGTGGTAATCCACTCTCAAAGCAATCCTGAAACATCAGCCTTTGAAAACCCTATGAGGGTTGCCATGAGTCAGACCTGACTTGACGGCACCTAACAACAATAATTGTTGTTATTTGTTGTGCCTGCAGCCATAGCACTGTGGCTTCCAATCCTGTCAGATCCCAGAAGCTAAGCAGGTTCGGACTTAGTTAGTACTTGGACAGGAGACTCCTGGAAACACCAGATACTGTAGGCTTGGGAGAAGGACCTGGCAACCCATTCCCAAAAAATCAATCCGCCATTGAAAATGCTATGAAGAACAGAGAAGCACTGACAATAGTGTTTCTCTTGTTATACGAAGGGTTGCAATGAGTCGGATACTGACTTGATGGCACCTAACAACAAAAACAACAACAACAAGAGTTTTCTGGTGGAGTCTTCAGGGTCTCTTAAGTATAGGATCATATTATCTGTGAATAGGGATAATTTGACTTCTTCCTTTCCTGACTGTATGTGTTTTATTTCTTTCTCTAGCTTTATTGCTCTGGCTAAGATTCAAGCACTCTATGAGTGGAGATTGGACACTCTTTTCTTGTTCCTGATTTTAGAAGAAATGCATTCAGTTTTTCTCCACTTCATAAAATGTTCACTATAGATTTGTTATATAGCTTTTGTTATGTTGAAGTATGTTCTTTTTATTCCTAGTTTCTTCAAGGTTTTTGTTTTTCATTCTTTTTTTAATATTTTATTTTTCTAGGACTTGGAGTCGAACCCTGTGCCTCATTCATATCTTGCAAGAGCTTTACCAGTGGACTGTACCCTCAGCTCATTTTTTACTTTTTTATTTTGAGGCAGGGTCTTAATAAGGTGCATAAGCTGCCTCTGGCCTTGAACTCATGATCCTCCTGTCTCCACCACCTGAGTTGCTGGGATTACAGATATGTGCCACAGTGCCTGGCTCTTCAGACCTTTTATCATGAAAGGATGTTGAATTTTGTCGAAGACCTTTTCTGCATCTATTGAGCTCATCATTTGATTTCTGTCCCTGAGTCTCCTTATGTGCTCTGTTATATTTTTTGATTTGTGTATGTTGAACCGTCATTGAATCCCTGGAATGAAACCAACTTGATCATGGTGTATGATCTTTTTAATGTGTTGTTGAATTTGGTTTGTATTTTATTGACAATTTTTGTATCTGTAAATTGATCTGTAGGTTTTTTTGTGTGTATGTGTGCGCACACGTGTATGTGCATGTCATTCCTTGGTTTTGGTATTGGGTAATAGTGGCTTTATAGAATGAGTTTGATAGTATTTCTTCCCTTCCTATTTTATGGAATAGTTTGAGAAGCAGTAGAAAGGTTTGGTAGAATTCAGCAGTGAATTAGTCTGGTCCTGGGCTTTTCTTTGTTGGGAGAACTTTTATCCCCAATACTGAGGTGTTAAACCCAGGGCCTCATACATGGTAGGTAGGTGCTCCACCTGAGCTGCACCTCTAGCCTCATTAAAAAAATTTTTTTTTTGAATTTCTGAGACAGGGTTTGGCTAAGTTGGGCAGGTGGCCTCTGGCCTTAAACTCATAATCTTTCTGCCATAGCCTCCCGAGTCACTGGGATTATAGGTACATGCCATGGCACCCAACAGGGGAAACCCTTTATTACTGCTTCAGTCCCATAGGTTGATATAGATATGTTTAAGTTATTTTCATCCTTTTGGTTTAATTTTGATAGGTCTTATGTGTATAGAAATTTATCAGTTTCTTACAGATTTTCCAGCTTATTGGAATATAAGTTTTCAAAGTATTCTCTAATGACTGTAAAGTATTCTCTGGATTTTATTGGTACCTGTTGTAATGTCTCCTAATTAAAAAAAATAGTGAAATTTCTGATTTTATTAATTGAGGTCTTCTCTCTTTTGGTTAATTTGTCCAGCGGTTTGTCAATATCATATATACTTTCAAAGAGCCAACTCTTTGTTTGATTAATTCTTTCTACTCTTCTTTTAATCTTGTTTTCATTAATTTTACATGCTGATCTTTACTATTTCTTTCAGATTACTAATATGGATTTAGCTTATTCTTATTTTTCTAAGACCTTGAGGTACATCACTGAGTTGTTTGAGTTCTCTCTGATTTTTTAATGTAGGCACTCATAGGTATGAACTCTTTTAGAACTGCCTCTGTTGTATCTCAAATATTCTGATAAGTTGTTTTTGTTTTGTTTGATCCTAAGAATTTTTAACTTTTCTTCCTGATTTCTTTCATGACCCCTATATTGTTCAATATCCATGTATTTGTATGTTTTTATAGTTTCTCTTGCTATTGATTTCTACTTTTATTCTGTTACAATCATGTAAGGTAGAGTAAATTATTTCCTTTTTTTTGTATTTTGTATTTGTTTTATGGCCTAAAATGTGGTATATTTTGGAGAAACTACCATGGGCTGCTGAGAAGAATGTGTATTCCAAGGCTGTTGGATGAAATGTTCTGTGGATACTTGTTAAGTCCATTTGATTTGTGGTGAAATTTAACTCTGGTTCCTTTCCTTTCCCTTTCCTGCTTCCTCTCTCTCTCCCCCTCTCCTTCTCCCTCTCTTCTCTCCTCTCCTCTCCCCTTTCCTCCCCTGCTCTCCTTCCTTCCTTCCTTCCTTCCTCCCTCTCTCTCTCTCTTTCTCCTTCCTTCCTTCCTTCCTTCCTTC